>VYZP01017986.1:0-40570 GCA_013400635.1 Hypocryptadius cinnamomeus | reverse complement strand
CCGGGCCGGGCCGGGCCGGGCCTGCGCGGCGGGAGGCGTTGGAGGGAGCCCCGGGCCTCCCCGCCTGCCCCCGCCCGCTCGCCGCTGCCTCGCTTCCCTCCTGGCAGCGCCGCAGAGCGGGATCCCGGGATCCCGGGCCGGATGGCGGGGGTGCCCAGGCGGGCTCGCTGTCACGCGGCGCCCCCGGCCGTGCGTGCTGCTCGGGAGCCGGGGAAGCCGCGGTTCGGGGCTGGCGTTTCCCGGTAGTGGCTCGGCCAGAGAGCCGCGGTGCGAGGCGGCGGCACGGGCAGAGGGAGCCGTGGGAGGGGGCTCATCCCGCTGTGGGAAGGGCGCCTGGGATGGGACTCGGGGATCGATCCCAGTTCCGGGGGCTGGACAGGTTGGAAGGCGTTCACTCGCCTTTCCTACCGCACAGAAGGTGCCTCCCTGTCTTCTTCTGGTTTTGGTTTGTGGGTTTTTTTTTTATTTCTTAGTCAGCCGAGAGGAGTTGGAAGCAAAGAGGACCGTGGTTGTTTTTTGCATAATATGTAGCAACTCAATTCAGCCTCGGCTGTGTAAAGTTTTTGACACGTGACTTCACTATGATTATTAATTACTGTTAGTTATACTCGTGCCTCGGCAGGACAGTGTGGCTTTGCAGACCCTCCGTGGACAGCAAGTCACTTGAAGCTGAGCCAGAGCCTGTTGCCAGGTTCGTGTTGGAGGCTGGGTGGCTGTGCCTGCCTGTTGAACAGGAACAGGAGAAATGGCAGCTGCTCCCCTGCGATGGACTCGGGCTGTGTGAGGCTCACTCTCTGCAGGGCTTTGTCATACACACACCTGGGAGTGCCCTCATCCGTACCAAAACTGTGCAAGTGCAAAGGGAGAAGTGGATGGCATGCAGCTCCTGTTAATGGCTTGTTTATTTGCCAGTGTTTTGGGGGTTTTGTGCAGCTCTGAACCAGTGGGATGGCAAGGTGCAAAGCCACCTTCCCCCAAAAATTAAAACGGCACACGTGTGCCGTTTTCAGTGTCGCTAGAAGGAGGGAGCAGCAATATTCCCAATTTCCTGCCTCAGTATGAGCAGCGGGCCTGGCAGAGCAGTGCTGCTGACAGACCTGAGCGGTGCAGGCAGTGCCCAGGGCCTGTCAAACAGTGACCCCAGTGCTGGTGCTGGACGGGGCTGCCGAGCAGCAGTGCTGCTTCTGGGGATCCCGTGACCAGCCCGTGTCCTGGCAACGGGCGTGTTTGGATCCCTCCCTCTTCCCCTCCGTGCAGGAGCGGTGGGATGCACTTCAGAGTCCTGAGTGAAATCCTGGTGTGGGGCTGCTGGAAGGGCAAAGCACTGGGTTTCAGCTGGATCTCAGCTCTGGGGGAGAGAAGTGCACTCGCTAAAATCCCTGTTCTGCAGTCCTTGGTACGCCCGAGTGCTTCCGTGGAGCTGCTGGTGTGTAAAGCAGCACGTGAAGAACTTCAGGGGCTGTGTGCTTCCTGCCCTGTTCCCTCTCAGGAGCTGTGCTTGTGGTGCTGTGCAGGGCATAAAGTCCAGTTCCAGGCTGCTCCCTTCCCTTTCCTGCCTGTGTTGCCTGGAGCTGTGCAGGCAGAGCCACGCTGACACGAGCTGTGAGGGGGGTCAGATTTACGGGCAGGTATTGTTCCTTTCTGGCCTTTCTCAGGGACAGAGCACTTGGAGCAAAGCTCTGGGTTTGTTCCCACAGTGGTGGGGATAGCACGGGCTGCGCAGCCTGGAAAGGCTCATTTGTGATGCCTTCAGGGTGCCACTGCCAGGTCACTGAAGAGTTAATTCTTTTACTGGGAGGGGAACAGCTTCAGCAGTGAAGATGGGGCAGCTGCAGAATACCCTACAGGAATACAGAATACCCTACAGGAATACAGAATACCCTAGAGGCCTGGAATTCCTGCTTGCTGCTGTACAGTGCCACTGTAGCCAGGGAGAATTGCGGTTTTACCATGGCAAATCCAGCTGCAGTTTGGTGCTGCACTTGCCATGGGTGCTGGAGGTGATTCCCTGGAGGTGGCACCTGCCAGCTCTGTGCCACTGCCTGAAAGGGGAGATGCCACTCACTCCGTCAGGTGGTCCCATCATTTGGGGTTTTTGGGAGGGTTTGGTGTTGGTGGCAATTTCTCAGATGGTGGGAGGCCCAAGTTCAAGGTGGGGCTGTAAACCTAAGCTGTGGGGTTGGTGTCCTCTCTTGGGCAGAAGGGCTTGGGGAGGGAGAGAAGTGAGTTTGGCTCTGGCAGGGGGTGGGAACTCGTGGGTTGCGTAATTTTTGTTGGATTGTGGTGCCATTGCCAGTCTGTTCTTTGGACCTGCATTTTGAGCGCAGCTTTGCCAGTAAACGTCCTCTTCCAAGTCCTCATGTTTCTACAGGAGCACGCAGGGGTTTTGTATTGGCTGCTTTTTTTCATGCAGCTGTGGTTTGAGCAGGTGCTGCCAGCTGAACGGGCGGGATTTGACAGGTCTGAAGTGGAGTGTGTGTTCTCTGTAACTTTCACCAGTTAGAATTCATGTGCTCTTAGGTGTATGTGTTATGTTACAGTAATGATACAGTATAAATAAATCACAGAAGGTAACTGGATAATGGGACAGAACTTCTTATGGTTTTAAGAAAACAAAAAACATTTTTCTTTAAAAAAAATTTAAAATTCACACCCCCAAAACACAAACAAACAAAAAAGTCCCACTGAACCTACACATCTGCCATGTAAATCCTTGGCATGTTTTAGTTTAGGGGATGCCTGTCTTTTTCTTTAATCTGGAAAACTTGAGGCATAGTTTACTGGCTATAAAAGTTAGAAATAAAGATTTTTTTTCACAATCTTGCTGCTGGAAGTAGAATAAAGTCAGCTTTCCTGTTTTGTAATCTTTTATTTGTGTTGAGTAATGCTCATCATTCCCTTAGTCCCTTGTCTCAGTCGTTAATGTGTACCCCTGAAACAATTGATAGCCCACCTAAATGTGCCTGGAGACAAAGAGATGAGAGGTGCTGGGGGCTGTTTATTTAAAGCTGGAGCTGCACATTCCTTCTTTGCTGTTTGCCCATCCTTTGGGCACTGGACACTAGAAGTTTGGTTCCAGTGTGGCTGTTTCTGCCAATGGCAAGACTTTATTTTGCCCGTTTGTGGCAGCCTTCCCCTCCATCCTGAGGAGCTATAAATAGAGCTTAGCAGGATATCCTTCCCGGTGGTTCCCCAGCAGTTACTGGAGCTCAGGGTCCCCAGTGAGGCTCCATGTGCACAGAAAAGGAGAAGGACACAACTACCAGTGAGTGTCTGGCTGCAACCTCTTTCCTGTGCTCAGACCTTGTTTCCAGGAGCACTGGGAGCTGTGACATGGTGGTAGGGATTCCTGGTAAGAAGCAGTGAGACAAGCAGCTTTCCAGGAGATGTGCTGGACAAAGGAGCCCTGCGCTGATCCCCAGAGCTGCGTTTCCAGAGCACATGAGTACAAAACAAAACTGCATTCTGTGCACTTGCATGATGTCATTTTCATATGAGTATCTTTTGTGGAGATGTTTCTCCCCAGTGGTTCAGGATTTGTGAATGGTCTTTCTAGGCCACAGAAGTAGCTTACTTGATGAAGTGCTGTTGAGCTTCATTGCCTGGGGGTCAGATCTGGTCAAAATCAAATCTCACTTTATTTTCCAAAGAATGCAGCCTGACAGCTCTGGATGTTATGGTGTTCTCTTACCTTCAGCAGCACCTAATACTTGCTGTGCTTCACAGCTGGTGGTCAAGCATTTCAAACTTGCGTTATTCTCTGAGATACAGCTTAGCAACAGATCCTTCTCCTTCCCTTAAGGAAGAACGGGGGCCTGAAGAGGGAAGGAAGCAGTGACTTTTATAGGGGAAGGAGGAGGTATAGAGCTGACAGAATTGCTTTTAGAGATCTGGTCATGCACTAACAGTAAAGGTGTTTTGTTAACAAAATAGTGCAGTATCTGTGCTTGTTGGTCGTGTCCTCCACGAGCCCTTTGTTTGTGTACAGGAACAAGAAACTGCAGTTATGTCTGTAACTCACTGGTGGTTGGCTGGGTCGGGTGCTTTCTAAATGCATGGAGAAAATACATTCCAAAAGACAGTGAGTGAACACTGGAGGAGCCTGCTTTGGGAAGGGTTGTTGGACACCTAAGGTGCGTTGGAATGGTTGAGGGCGTGTTAGACTGCTCTGGAAACTGGAGAAGGGGAGTTTGAGTGAGGTGTACTGGCAATGACCTGGGTGCTTGATATCCACTAATCACTAACCACTGTCTGGTTCAGTAGCTCGTGCTCCTTCCTCTCTGTGCAGCTGCTGTGCTCTGGGGTTTGTTTAGTGAGTGTATAAAATGGGCTTGCAGCTCTTTATTTGTAAATAAAGACACCTTTTTATGGCACAGACACTTGAGCAAGAGGGCAAAGCCAAGGAAGTCAGTTCAAGTCCTAAAAGGTACTTTTACTGTGTTACCTCACACTTAAAAGAGATACTCTTAAGGTCATACTTAAAGAGTATGATCAAGCTGGGTAAATTTTCAAGTGGCAATTTTCCCCTTTACTCAAAACCTCCTGGTTCTCAAGTTTACATGCAAACTAAACCATCAAAAGGCATTAATTATAGAATGAGAGAAATTAATAATTTGCTGCTCAAAAGACTGAGAAGTAAAAGCCATCAGCACCCTGTTCCTTGTGCCATTACCTGCACCTCATGGGGCTCCTGGGCTGGAGCAGANGTGTTTCACACTCACTTTGCATTTGGGGACAGTCACTCTGTGCTTGGTCTCCCTTTTGCTGTCCTGCTGTGGTTTCATAGCATTTTTATCCTGAAATTGAGCAGGTGAATTTTCTGCCTTTTGCATCCCTGGCTTTATAGATACTTTATTGTGTACTTCAGTCCTGCTGGGAGAAGCACCCAGAAATACTGTTAAATCCGTATTTTGTGTTGTGGCTCGAGTTTAATACCCTTGAACACCTCTATTTCTGTTGTATCAACATCCTATAAACATGCACTTAATGGCAGTAAAAGCAGAAAGTCATTTCTAGCAGGTCACAGCATTCCAGGCACAGGTTCCTGTTGTGAGGCAGGACTTTGGAAACCTCTCAAGCTGTAAATTTTCTTTGCCTTGTTACATACATTTTTTTGGTTTTTTTTGTTGTTTTTTTTTTTTTTTTAAATGTAAAAAGAGTGTAAGTTTTCGTGTCCAAGTTGTTCCTTGAGCTGATTATGGTGTCCTTTGAGAAACTGGATGTATTATTGTGAAACAGCCCTCTAAAAATAGTGGTTGGGTGACTGGTTTGTATATTGGTTTGGGAAATGTGTGTGAAAGAAGATCCAGGTCTAATTGAACAAATGCAGCTGGAAATACCTGGCTGTCTTCTGAGCAGCTCCACCTTCCAGCAGGGAGAAGCCACGAGGAACTAGGAAAGGAGCTAAATTTTAGCTGTAGCCATCTCTAAAACATGGTGTTGACACATGTGACATACCGAGAATGACATAAAAATTGACTATAAATAGTTACTTGGTGTTCTAAGATCTTAGGTAATTTCAAAAGAAGGAGCAAAATTCTGTGGTTAAATTCCAGGAGATGGTGGGAGGGGGTGAAAAGAGCAGGATGGATGGATGGATGGATAGATAGATAGATAGATAGATAGATAGATAGATAGATATGGACACTCATGTTTATGTGCCTTCATTCTCCCTGGCAGTTTACGTGTCACTGGATTTTTATCTTTTTCTGTGTTTCCCTCAGTTGCAATGTCTGCTTGGGATACTTTTGAGACACCTCCTTTTATTATTTTGCTGTACTGGTTTCTTGTCACCTCGGGCCCTGCTCTGAGCTCTCCCAATTTCCTTGGGGTCTCTCCTTGTGTTCCTGAAACACAAACATCAAAGCAGTGTTTCCACACCAGCTCCTTTGTTGTTTTTCTGTGGGACTGGATCCGTTCCTGGAGGAACCAGTTGCTTCTTCCTGGGTAAAGGAGGGGATATGGAGTGCCTGATGTAATGCTGGCTCTTTTTCTTTCTCTCCCATCTCAGTTTTTGAGCCTTCTGGTGGTTTGTTTGTGGGTGTTGGGGTTCGGATTTTTTTCCCCCCTTTCATTACCTCTTCAAACATATTTTCCTGAGTTTTAATAATAGCACTGACTTTGTTCATGAAGAGTCTCTGTGCTTAATTCTAAAACACTTAAGTCTAAACTGAAAACAAGATTTTTAAAAAAACCCATATCAGCTCACAGACCCCTCTCTCCTTCTGTGTTTTCTCTGGCAGTTTTTATTTGTCCATACTGTGATTTCTCAGCAAGCAGTGATGTTAGCTGAAGTATCTCTTACAGCTGAAATGGCTTTAAAACCCCAACATTCTGGCACAAGAACTTGCATTTTGTGGGGATGAATAATGAAAAGTCATGGTCTTGTGTTGGTGTTGGAAAAGACGTGGCTACCACTGTCTGCAAGGACAGTTTTTCTTCTTTCCTGTCTCCTGGAATAGGAATCAAATTAAGAAAGTAAATACAAAATAAGAAAGTAAATTTCCTACTCTTGGTGTTTTCTAGGTATAAGGCTTCCTTTTGTACAGCTGAAAGCCCTGTTAGCACTTTCCTTTTCTCTGAGTATGTGGCCAATTTTTTTATCTCCTTCACTGATTTTTTTTCCTTAACTGAGACAGTGGATAAATCTGTGTAAGTTGGTCACTTCACCAGTATCTTGGAACTTTAATTAATAACATAAGAGACAAAGTTTTAAATGACATCTTACTTTCCATTACACTGACAAATGAAGACACTTTGATTCTCTTACTTTGCTGTGTCGCAAGTAATGGATGACATTTTTTACTCACATTCAAGGGCTCATTTTTTTCTTTATGATGGAGACAAAAAGGAAATTATGTAACACAAGCCCTTTTTTTCTGTGATTTGTGAGGAATATTTCAAGGTAAAAACAATGTGTGTATCCTCAGCTTTCTGTGTCCATCTCTGTGTGCAGTTCTGGTTTCCCTCAGTTTCTGAAATGTGGAACTAATGCTTATTTCAGTTATGGCCAATGTCACCTATAAAGGTGGCACATAACTTCTATATACTTCATCTAAACCTCTCTAAACTTAATGTAATATCTATAACTTCTGCAAAGGTTCTCCTTGGGGAGTGAACTTTTCCCCTGGGAGCCCTTTGGAGGGTAAGGCAGCCAAGTCTGCGGAGCAGTTAAAGCCTTTCTTTTTAGCAGTAACCTGGTAAATGCTGCTTTCCTTGGCTTTGTGAAACAGCCACTTGTCCCAGGGCCAGCCAGCAGCGTGGCCATGCACAGTGTGGGGTGGCAGTAATCAAGTCAGCCACCTGAAATGTTGTTTTTGCTTAATTGCTGAACTTCAGAATGCATTTTTAATGTTTGTTTTCTCTGTTTAGCTCTTCTCACTGATGGAGATGAAACCTCCTATTTCCCGAGCAAAGATGATTCTCATCACAAAAGCTGCCATTAAAGCTATTAAGGTAAAGTACAACAAAACAAAGATGAAACTGTAACAGCAGCAATGTTTTATTATTTCACTTGTAAGTAAATACTCAGGATTTCCCAATCTCAGCTTTGGGGACAGTTTATTCTAGTTGCTGTTAAGGCTGTTGTCTAGAAACAAGTGGGTGGTGAATATCATCCCTTGGTTTTGGATTAGGAGCAAAATGCCAGCTTGATTTTTTTGAGTCGTTGCTTTTTCATGCTACACCCACTCGAGTGTTGTGATTTTGTGTAATAAAACTAAATATTGCAGGATGCAACTGCACCTTAACATGTGAAACCAGTGTGGATTGCAGAGAAAGTAAATCCAGAAAGCTTTCACTAATACTTGGCAAGCTCTGTGCCTTGTGTGCACACTGACACACTTCTGACTTGTGTCTGGGTTTCCCCATGGAATATTTTTCTGTTTGGGAACTTTCTGCTTTTTGGAATGTGACTGCAATGTTCTGTAGCCTTTCCGAACCGGTAGTAAGCACAAAGAGTTAAAATGCTTCTGAAATGATGTGCCATTGCTGAGGAGATGATAAATGAATGCATGTATTTATTTTCCAGCTCTACAAGCACGTTGTCCAGATTGTGGAGAAGTTTATCAAAAAGGTAAAAAGTAAAGAAAAATAAATGTATTGATATGCTTTGCTAGATATTGCTAATAATGCTAGTAAATAACCAGAAAGGCTTGTTACTTGGGGGTTGAGGGAGGGAATTCTGGTTTGTTAGGTATCAGTTTGTCTGTGTAAGTTTCACATTGTAGTTTTCCATAATACATGCAGGAGGGGAGGAAAGCAGTAAATTGTGACATTTCCCACCTCCCCTGCGCAGCAGCTGGGGAGGAAGCTGAACTCGAAATGAGTAGTCACTAGGACAATAGATACTTGCAGAGAATGAGTGTTGGTGCTTGCCTGGGCAGGAGGAGGAGGGGGCTGGGGGGCAGAGCAGTGTTTGAGCCCAGAGCAGTCTGCAGCGAGGGGCTGTTCCCTGCGGGGCTGTTCCCTGCGGGGCTGTTCCCTGCGGGGCTGTTCCCTGAGGGGCTGTTCCCTGCGGGGCTGTTCCCTGAGGGGCTGTTCCCTGCGGGGCTGTTCCCTGCGGGGCTGTTCCCTGCGGGGCTGTTCCCTGCGGGGCTGTTCCCTGCGGGGCTGTTGCCTGCGGGGCTGTTCCCTGCGGGGCTGTTCCCTGCGGGGCTGTTCCCTGAGGGGCTGTTCCCTGCGGGGCTGTTCCCTGAGGGGCTGTTCCCTGAGGGGCTGTTCCCTGCGGGGCTGTTCCCTGCGGGGCTGTTCCCTGAGGGGCTGTTCCCTGCGGGGCTGTTCCCTGCGGGGCTGTTCCCTGCCTGACGCGGGGTCTCTGTGCTGTTTGCAGTGCAAGCCGGAGTACAAAGTGCCGGGCTTGTACGTCATCGACTCCATCGTGCGGCAGTCCCGGCACCAGTTCGGAACCGACAAGGATGTCTTTGGGCCAAGATTCTCTAAGAATATTACTGCCACATTCCAGTATTTGTATCTGTGTCCGTCTGAAGACAAGGTAGGACGAGCCCTTCAGGTGTTGCTGTGCACTGCTGGGTGCTGCCTTGGTGCTTGCGCTCCTGTGGCAGTGATTTGGGGGTTCTCTCTGACCCTGGTAGTGACTGCTGCGGAGGGTTATTTATCAAAGGTGACAGCTAAATGCAAATTCAAGTTAAAATGTATTTTGCCTGACCTCATCAGTTTTGTTTTGCCTATCCAGACTTCAGCAGTGTGTGTAAGTGCGCCAAAAGTTTTTGAGGCTCCTTCAGACCTTCCTTTGGGAGGCAGTGTCTGCCACAACAAGAAAGCATTGCAGGAGAAGCTTTGGTTTTGTAGGCAGAGACTGTTCTGTTCAGAAATGTTTTCTAAGAAAATGATCATGTTGATTTCTTCAGTCTTTTCCAATTCAATACTTGAGTTTTTTTGGTGCTCAGCGCTGTCAGGGCTGGTCTAAGGCCTCATTTTTCTTAGTTCTGCTGTACTTTTTAGTAGAACAGAGGCTGAGGAAGTGGTGTGAATTCCTGATGGTCCAGAGAAGATGGTTTTTGTGACCTCTCTCAGAACAGTTTTGAGACTCCCAAGAACAGTGTGCTTTAGAAGCTGCCAGTTGGTTTCCAGAAAATCACCTACTCCCTTTCTCCTTTTAAGGGTGAAATACTCCTTTTCTACCTGACTTCCTCTCTAACTCTCTGAATAAGATTTTGAAAGGCTTTGATGCTCTGCAGTTTTCTAATGTGGAACATTTAGACCTTCAGGCATTGAATCTGATATTTAGGAGCTCCTGGGTTGCTAGCCTGTGAAACAGAGCAGTCCCTTCTTTCTGTTTCTGCATTACCATTTTGTTCATCTGAGTGAATGAGACTGTCCATCTCATTCATGGAACTACTTGAAATAGGGAATATTATTATTTAAAACACACTTGCTTTAATGAATGTCTAGTTCCTAAAAAGAAAATACCCTGGTCTGCAGATTCTCAACAACTGTGGGGGATATCTGAAGAGGATAATGCTACCTTTTTTTTTTTTCTGAAACAGCCTTTCTGTAAAATTAATATGTGACTGAAAATGAGAGTATTACTTTTGCCCAATTTTTGGCCTTTGTATGATTTTCAAGTTTTCTGGAGAGTTAGAATACCCAAAGCAAAAAACTGCTGTTTTAAAGTTAACTGGTTTTCAGACCAAAATGTTACTTAAAAATAGATATTTCAGGTTTCTCTGTAATGGATGTTATTGTAGCAAACATTTTGTAAAATTCTTTAATCACTTAGGGGTGGATTTACATGGGTGTATATAACTGAGTCACAGTGGAAGAACAGAATCAATTCATTTGAGCTAAAAGGTACTTAAAGCTTATATGTGTGCAAGTGAATGACTGAGTCTGCAGAAAGGACAGCAATACAACGTGTGTTCTGCCTTCTACCTGCTTGCATGTTCCAGCTGAAGCAGCACAACTGCTGGGACATTTTTGTGTGAATGCTGGGCTGAAGAAGGAAAGGCCAATTTCCAGCTTGTTCTTGGAAGCTGCATTGTTCTTCATGTCAAAAAAAAAAAAAGAGCTTAAAATAACAGCTGACAATCAGAGATTCTAAATTAATCCTGCAGTGATCAGTGAGGATGTTTCCCACTTGCTTTCCTCATCTTTTGGATAATGATGGAGATGCAGTTTCTGGTGTCAACATAGAGTTAGGGATAATACCAGGCAAGGAGCTCTCAATCTGACTTCAAAGTGTTGTGGTAGCGTTTTCTGGTCTAGCTGTCCCTCTCTTCATGAGGGCTTTCCAGCTCATCTTCCTTTTCTCTTTGTGGTCACGTGGGCTGGTTGTGTCATCCCTGTGGAGATGTGGGGCTGAAATGATGTCCTGGATTGTACATCACACCTGGATTTCTGACTGGCCAGAAGAGTTGTAGGGAAATGTCACAGATTGCTTTGATAGTAGAATAAGTTGACAGTTTTTATCTTTGTCAGTTCAAAGGTGTTGCTGCCCTCTGTCATGACACAGGGTTTGTTAAGTTGGTGTGATTATGTCACGTGCTGTTCAAACCTTCTCTGCCTACAGAAGATAAAATGGTGACTTAAGAAAACTGGATTCAGCATTGGTGCTTCCTTTTGTTTCAACAGAGTAAAATAGTTCGTGTTCTGAACCTCTGGCAGAAAAATGGAGTATTTAAAATTGAAATAATTCAGCCTCTCTTGGATATGGCAGCAGGAACCAGTGCCACTGCACCCATGGCAGAGAATGCTACTAACAACGAAGGTAGGAATGACATTTTAACTTCTGCTCTCAAAGGGCAAATGGCAACAGCTTGTTTGCTTTCAGCACAAAGTGCCTGCTCTTAGTTCCAGCAGTGACATAGCCATAAAGTCAACTTTGTCACAATGAGCAGCCAAACTCATTGTAAATGAGTGCTGATACTGTACTTCAGAAATCATCAGCATGTGAATACTGACTTGGGAAATATATTAAATGTTTATCATGTATATATGCATGTGTGTGTGTGTATATATATATATATGTATATATATATATATATACAGGTGACTTCAGTGTGCCCTCTTAAACAGATACTCTTTTTTTCTTTTGCTTTGGAATATTTTCATGTGATTTCTCAATTTTATGATTCTGATGTCATTTTTTAATGCCAGAATCCAGGTAAGTAAGTGGGATCTTAGATGTTAAAGAGCTTCATCTTCCTTTCAGTTCAGCTTGGTAGCTGAAAGCAGCAGCTGTCAGTGTCTGAGTGTGCAGCCCTGAAAGTCTTGGGCTGGTGTTTCACATCCAGGTTCTCCAAGAGAACGTTTGTGCCTGGGATTTTGCACGGCTGCTGGCTGAGAAGCACGGACCTGCAGAGCCCAGCAGTGCCAGCCTGCCCACAGTGCCTGCACTGACCTATTTAGTGCCACAGCAAAGCTGGGAGCCAGGTTCCAGGGAATATGCATTCCACAATTCCTTCTTTCTCCAGAGAGCAGCTTTTTGGCTCTGCACTCGTGTTTCACAGTGGGCTGTGGTAGCCTCCTTATTTACTGTGCTCATGGAGTAGGACTGGGAAAATGGAGCGGAGGGAGTGAGGTGTGCTGAGAGACAGCAAAACAGTGAAATCATCTCCAGCTGTGTTCAGGGAAGTGTATCCCATTAAAGAGTTTCTAAACCTGGCAGGGCCAGGGAATGCCTTGGCATCTGAGCCTGGGGGCAGAATGGTGGCTGTGCAGTTGAATTTTGGGACAGGTGAGGGGCACTGCCTGGCCAGCTCTCTCTCTCTCTCCTCAGTAGTGGTGAACAGGTTGGCTGCCTTCTGCAGAGATCTTCAGTGAGGTTATTCAGATGCACCAGAGGGGGTAATTTGGCCCTGCAATAAATATGCTAATGAATAATAATAATAAATATATTAATGCATTATGTGAAGTAGAGTCTGTTTCACCCATAAAGACAGAGAGAAATGCAAATTTTCTCCCTTGAGCAAGCAAATATCCTGCTGAATGTATTCAGGAAATAATTGGGGAGTTACTTTATATTTAAAAACAACATATACCTTTTTTGCTTTATTTTTATGTTGCATTTCACTTCTGGGAAGGTATTATTCAAAACATTTGCCTGTGCTTGCTGCATGTCAACACTGGAGTTATTTGAAGTGCAAACAGAGGAAGGGCTTTAAAGGAGTAGCTATTGCAAGGCAAACATGTTTGCTTAGTGTTTCAAACTAAATATTTCTGTCTGTGGAGTTTTTTTTAACTCACTCCTTGTACAGCTTTATTATGTCCATTAAAACAGATCTGGTGAACAATAGTTACAGTATGTAGGAATTGATTGGATTATTGCTCATTTACTTGGTACTGGCAAGATGTTTATTAAAAAAGGTGTTGTAATGTAAGGCAGAGAGAATGGGAACACTAATGGCATGTCTTAAATTGTGATCTCACAATTGTGAGTCTTTTCCTGGAAAAATGAGTAAATATCATTTTCCTGGTGGGAGGATTTATCTGTCAGCTGCAGGAGTGGCATGTGCACATGCAAAACGGACATATAAACCAACTTTATCAAAGAAAACTACCTCTGAAGTAATCCTTAAAAACCTTTAATTATTGCCAGACTTTTCTGGAAAGGTTCAGTTACTGGTGGAAAATACTGAGAGAAACTCAGCTGCTCTTCCAGTGGGCCATGAGATGGCTGATCCAAAAGGATGAGCCCAGGTCTGTGGAAGCAGAGCCACCACGTTCAGGGTATTGAAGCTCACTGCCTAATGCTGTTTGAGTGGTGAGAGCTTTTCTAATCCTGCTCAGCTACAGACATGGAGCTGGGAGCTAAAATTCCGTCTGGGACCAGCTTTTCTGTCTCAGTGCATCCCCAGTGTGGGTGTGAGCAGTGAGTGGAGCAGTTCATGGCAGAAGGAACAGAAAACGCAGCTGGGGTGCTGTAAATAGGCCCTTTTGGGATAATGGGGGGGTACAGGCTGCAGACACTTGTTGTGGGGAGCAAGAGGGACGCTGTGGAGTCACACAGCCCTTCCTGTGTTCCTGGAAACCCCCAGGCTCGCCGCCCCCTCCGGCCAAGGTTCCCTCGGAGCCGCCGCAAGTGACCGCGAACTCAGTGCCCGCCGTGCCACAGCTGCCCAGCTCCGATGCCTTTGCAGCTGTAGCCCAGCTGTTCCAGACAACACAAGGACAGCAGGTAACCTGCTCACCGATGCCCTTCAGTTCCTGTGGGAAATGAGCGGGAAATGGTGGGATTGATAGCCTGGGTTTGAAGCAAAAGAGCTTCCCGAAGGTCTTCAGTGGGATAGAGTATTGAAATTCTTCCATCCGATAGTTGTGATATTTGATGATACTCAGTTTTATGTTCCTAAATAAGTAGTTACGAATTGATGCAGTTACAGGGTTTCTGGAACAGGTGGACTATCTCAAAGAAAATGAGGAATTTTATTGTTCAGTCCATTTAAATGTTTGCTGTATTGAAGGGCCTGAACACTGCGATGTTGGGATCTACTGAATTTTGCCACTAAAAAAGGGACTTGTCTTGCTGTAAATGCTGCACAGTTCAGTCAGGTTGTTGCTGTGTTCATCCGCTGCCACAGTCTGTATTGACATAAAATTTATATCCTACAACTCTTTCAATACTTGGTGTTTATATGAGGACATTCAGTTCATACTGTCTCACGTTTCTGTAGCTCCAGCAAATCCTGCAGACCTTCCAACAGCCTCAGAAGCCCCAGTCACCGGTCATAGACAACACTGTGATGGCTCAGGTTCAAGCTATTACTGCTCAGCTGAAAACCACAGCAGCACAGCCCCCAGAGCAGAAAGCTGCTTTCACAGCACCTGAGCAGAAAACATCATTTGACAAAGTAAGTCTTGGTTTGCATTTTCTGAAGCTGAAGAAATCTGGTTTTGGACAGTTTTTATTTTGTATTGGAATGTAGATTTCTATTTTTCCCCAATTATAACCTTGTCTTTAGTTTCAGAGCTTACATCGGTTGTAAGAATGTGATGATAAAGATATTTTGGCTGCCAGTTGGGTAAGATAAAGAAAAAAATATTTGTCCTGATGTGGTTTCTTTCAGAAGCTGCTAGATCGGTTTGACTACGATGATGAACCAGAAGCTGTGGAAGATTCAAAGAAAGAAGATTCAGCTCCTTCCCCTTCAGTGTCTCAGCCAGCTTTGTAAGTTCTGTGTCATAATAAAACTAACAAATCTTTGTCCTAAAACATTTTTAGGTTAGAAAGTAGATTGAAATTCCATGTTAGTTCAGTTTAACTGCTACAGTCTGAATTTAAAACACTGTTAACAGGTTTTGGTGGGGTGATTTTTGTGTCTCGTTACTTTGGTGATCTGGTGTCGCCTCATTGGTGGAGGACTGTGTTCTGTGGAGAAAAGCTCGGTTTTGGTTGCAAGATGAGTTCCATGTTTTTACAGTACATCTGAGGGTGTCAGGGCATCACTGGATTGCTTTACTGGCTGGGGAAAAGCTGCTATTCCAAACGTTGTGATAGTTTATGGTATTCAAGAGATGAAAATTTGCTTTACAGTGTTATGTTGGCAAACATTCCGTCCCCACACAAGCGAGCTCAGGCTGCTGTTTCCCTTTTGCTATGCATTATGATAAAGTCTGGAATGACATGACCACATCCCAGTTTTTTCCACAGGACCTCTCTCTCATTCAGTGCACAGGCTGGATGGTGCTCAATGCCGGGGTTAGTCCATATTTCTTTTTTCCCTGCTTCAGTACGTGGCCCCATGTCTTACTCTCTGTATCTGCATCTAAACCCTGCTCTCAAAATCAGAACCACTAACTCTGTCATCAGCTTTCTGACTGTGTCTCTCACCTTGAGCACTTTATGTCCACGAGTAGTAGTTCATTTAAAGGTGTCTGAGGGAAATGGATAGTATTTGCCTTAGAATGCAGATGGAGCTCTGGAGTACAGAAAGATGAGGTAGGTCATAGGCACTGCTTGTGTCTGCCCAGCTGGAGGCTTGTGGGCATGTTTATGTTCTGTAGGTAGTGCCTCACAGCTGTGCAAGGTGTCCCTGGGGGTGGCATTCCAGTGTTCCCCGTCTGGGCCACGCAAGCTCAGTAATTCTCTCTGTAAAATACTGATCTGTCCAGAATCTTCTCAGAATTGTCTTCAGACACTGCAGAGTTCCATTTCCCATCACCATCAAATTCCTTTATCCCCCTGAAATCCTGCTGAGTTTCTTGCACAGGCTGCCTCCTGCAAGCAGGTCCTGTTACCTGCACAGACCTCCAGAATTCCCTGAGCACTGTCCATTCTGTGTGTTGAATCAGGAAGTGATGGGCATCACTGTAATAATCCTCCTGTGATACCCACCCCCTTCTACTCTGCCCTGTTTCCTCCCAAACCAAAGTGGTTTTTTACAGCAAAAGTACAGCCAGTTTCTTTTCCTCGAGGAGAAAAGCATTGCTTCTTTTGTTCCCAAAAGAGGAACTGCAAAGGAAGAGAATGAGCCTAAGGCAGAAAACCTTCCTGAAATGTTTCTGTAGGCTGAGATCTTCAGCAAGCTCATATAAGTACAGGGGCGAGAGAGGCTCTAACCTTTGTGTAGCATTTCTTTAAATGTGAAAGGACTGCTCTTAGAGTGGAGAAAAGATCAGGAAGCCACTCTTTCTTCCTTTTCTTTTTTTGTTGGAAACAGGATCATAGTAAAGATAATTGGTCTGTCTAGAGTAACAGCAAGAATGTGTAAATGTGCTTAGAAATCTGTAAAATAAAGACAAATCTGTGCATCTACTGACTTGTCTCACCAAAATATTCCTGGTTTTAGTGGGTTTCCAGGAGAAGGCATGCAACAGCCAGTATTTCCTCAGCTCCCAAATATGGATCCTTTTCAGCAGCGGATGATGGGAATGCAGCAGGATCCGATGCGGCACCAGGTAACCCCAGGCTTTTCCCTTGTCCCCCTGTTGTGTTTTCCATCCTTTGCTGTTTTCTTTGGTGCAGCAGGAAGGAGGTGATTTTCCTGCTGGTGAAGAGTGGATGTGGCTTAGCCCTCCATCTTCCCAAAGAAACATATTTTTGTGTCTGTCCTTGTCAGGCTTTGAAGGACAAGATTGTTACTTCGGCACCCAAATGCTTGGCCTGCTTCATCTTTCCCCCATCTTTTGTTGTGACTTTTGAGCAGACATAAAACTTTACTTGAGCCTGCTGGGAAAGCAAATGTAGTTCCTTCTCCTAGCTGGAATTCTGTGTTTTTTCTTCTCCCAAGGTGCCCCTTCCTCCGAATGGGCAGATGCCAGGCTTTGGTCTCCTGCCTACCCCCCAGTTCCCACCCATGGCTCAGCCAGTGATGCCTCCAGCAGCGCCAGTGCAGCCAACTTTCCAGTCTCCCTTCCCAGTCCAGGCTGAGCCACACCTGCAGAAACCCCACCAGCAGGTGAGCAGCCCTTGCAGTGAACAGACCGACTCAGATGCTCTCATACATGTCTTTCCCAAATGTGTGTGGATAGTCCTGGACCAGAAGTGTCAGGATGACCAGGGCACAGCTGGCTATGAGGGGAGACATCTTTGTCCTTGACATCCAGTTGTTTCTGCTGTGCTGGGAGACAACTGGAGACCTCCAGGACTTGGCCCTTTCCTGTCTCCAGCATAATTCAGGCTTAAATTAGTTTCTTATAACATCTTGGAGAAAAGTTGCAGCAGATCTCACTTTGCGTGGGATTTTGATGATGGAGCATGATCCACTCACTGATCTTAAGGAATAGAATCGTATTCTGTGGAGATGCAGGCGTTGCTGAAATGGGGTGAAATGTGGAAAACCAATAATTTGCAAATTGAAAATGGGAATTGTGTAAATTATTTCTGTGGTGCCTTTTCAGTGGCTGTGTTAAGTACTTGCAATACTGGACCCTCTCCCTGCTAGTGATGGCAGAGTGAAGCTTTTGAGTCATGTCGCTCTTTAATTTCACATATTTGAATATTCAATATATTTTCAATGCTGTTAATTTAGTCTGAGCATAAAAAGAAATAAAATGCTTGTCCTGCTTGCCCATAACACCTGTCAATTTCATGTTTTAGGATATGGAAGTGGAGCAGCCACCCATTCAGGAGGGAAAACGGCATGTTTCTGACAGTAGGAAATCAAGATCTAGATCTGCATCAAGGTAAATGAGTGAAAGTTCTTTTAGTGCAGGAATGAAAAGCAGATTAGCAGCTCTAAGATAATGAACCTCTAAAGTCATCTCCCTTTTAGGGAAAATATATCTGTGCAGTTCTCTCTCACTGGGAGAGAGCAGCTTCCATGCCTTTCAGTCCAGAGTAAATTTTAGGGAGGCAGAATGTGATAGTTGCCTGTACTCTAAAAACACTTTTCTTATGAAAATATTTGTGATCTGTGACTTTGTGTGCCACTGAGCCCATGTGTCACATCCTAGCTGACTGAGCAGATCTGGCTCCACTCTCCATTTAGAACAAGTCATCTTGTTCACCAAGCTCCACACGATTTCTCTGAAGGTCTTCCACACCTGGAGTGGTTTAGAACTTGAACACGATGCAAAATACAATTTCAGTGGCAGAATTTATTTATAACCATTTTTAGCCATTTCTTTGTAAAAGCAATAAACACTTGCCTCGACGCAGGTGTAACTTTCCATGTGTTGAAGTGGACGCAGTTTTGATGGTCAGCTTCAGGACAAAAGTAGTACATGATGAGAAATGGGAAAGCAATCAGCTGTTTGAGTCGGCTGCTGCAGTAATTTACTGTGGTTCTGAATGCCCGTGAAAGAGCTTGGATTGATGTGTTCCCTTACTGAGGGAGCTCTTTGGGTGTTTTGTAACTGAGGCTGCTCTGCTTCCCACAGGTCCCCCAAGAGGAGACGCTCGCGGTCGGGCTCGCGCTCGCGCCGNCCTTCCCTTCCCTTCCCTTCCCTTCCCTCTCATTTGGCTTGCTTTGCACCTTCTTGTAATGCCCAGTATTTTCATGGTTTCTGCGTTCCTTGGGTTTAATGCTGCTTCTTGTGGTTCCCGAGGCTCATCCAAACAGAACAGAAATTAACTGCCTTGTGGTTCCCGGTAGGAATTTCACCACACTTCCCTGTGCTTCTTTACTCATATTTAGCATTTCTGGAGTATCTCCAAGTTTGAAATATTTTGGCTGTAAAATATGAAAAAGCTGAAACCCCATGTTTTTCTTTTCCTTCCTTCGAGACATATAAGGTGAAGCAGATTGAACAAAATGAATTTGAGTTAATTCTAAATTATTACAATTTTTCTAAGTATTCAGTCTTGTGTATCTGTCCAACCTGAAGGGGAGATTTGACTTGGAAAACACGCAGGCTGATGTTTGGATTTCTGATATAATCCTGGCTTTGGCAGCATTTATAGACCAAACATAGTAGTTGTCTTCTGAATATTCCTTGGAAGTGTGGAATCTTCTCCGGGGTCATCAAGTAAAATAAAAACATTCTTTTTTATATAAGAGAGACAAAAACCTGAGGTGTTTCAAGAGCCAGGACCTGGTGAGTGATGGTCCCAGAGGTGTAAAGGCCTGCAGAGCCCTGGTAGCTGCTCAGTGGAAGCTCCCTGGCAGTGCTGTGAGATGTGCTGCTGCCAACACCTTTCCCAGGCTCTGTCACGTTGGCTGCCAAAGTTTGCAGTTCTGTATCTCTCAGGTGGAAAACCTGGATGAGTGTTCAATGTTGCTGCAGTAATCTGCAGCCTGGGGCATGCCTTGAGCTCCTTTCCTGGTTATTACCCTGGATTCAGCATGGGATAGGTGTGAGTTACCTGTGCTGTAAGGAGCTCTGACCACCTGTGCTAACTCTTGGTTGTAGTTTGCAGTACCACACTCTGGGTAGGACAGCTGGACAAAAGGACAACTCAGCAGGATGTGGGAAGTCTCTTGGAGGAGTTTGGCCCCATTGAGTCCATCAATGTGAGTAGAAGGGGTGCAGTGTAAGCTGCTCTGACATGTTTGGGTGCAGAACATCTCTCCAGGCTGCTCTGAGGCAGAGTCATTTCTGATCATTCCAAAGAGCTGGCCTCTCATCTCCTATGCGTTGTGTTTTCCGTGTGGGCACTCAGGTCATGTGGCTGACTTGTACACAAACAAGAAGGGAGCTGCTTTGGTTTCCTGCAGTATAAAAATGCAGAAAACTACCCCATTTTCATAAAAATCCTGCTTTCCCTGCAGGATGGTGGCTGCAGAATTACATCCCATGCTTCTGAGTTCCTTGGCTGCTTCATTTGATTTGATATAGGATCATGGACTCTCAGCTGGTGTTCTTGTTGCTCTTCTGTCATTTTAGCCATAAACACAGAGAACTATTGTTTTATTTTGCTGCATTTAAAGATATTTTATGTATAAATTATAGCTGCTGCAGTAACTTCAAAAATTTCATTCATTCGAACAAAAATAAGTGTCTAATTTTCTTCCTATTCCCTGATTTTGTAAAAGAGTATAGGAGTTTTTCCCTCAAATTCATTGCAAATAAAAATTATGCCAAATCTGCAGCTAGAACTGAATGTGGAGGTGCAGCTGGCAGAGTGAAGGGGAATACTGCTGTGCATTCCACAAAGTAACTAATTGCCAGATGTTAGAATTTACATGAACACTATTGTTTAGCAATTTAAAAGGATTAAATATGCAAAAGTCAGCTGTATTTTAGAGTTTTGGAGGTTTTCAGAAGTTGTGTAAGTCTCAGTCCACTAGAAATGCAAATTTGCAGAAGATATTGGCTTTCTTAGCCTTTTAAACTAGCATTTCCTTCCATACTTCCACAGCCCCTTTGGAACACCCCCTGATGTCCCAGCTTGCTGTAACTGAGCATTTGTGTGTTGGTTCTCTGTTTGTTACCTGCAAAATGAACTTTCTCCCTCAAACCCCACACAGATGATCCCGCCCAGAGGATGTGCCTACATTGTCATGGTGCACAGACAAGATGCCAACAGAGCCCTCCAGAAACTGAGCCGAGGCAACTTCAAAGTCAACCAGAAATCCATCAAGGTACTGCTTGAAAACATCAGGCTTTCCAAAGCTGTTGTAATTATTGCCATCCTCTCTCATCTGTGCTGGGCTTTGGGGTATTTCAGACTTACATGAGTTCTGGAGATTATATTCTGTAAGATTCTGAAAAAATACATCAGTGAACTGGTTTTTGAGAATTATTGTTCCTGGTCTGTAGTGGGAATAGTGGAATCTTGTGTCAGTTTTCTTGAAAGATTGCCAGTAATTATCTGTCTAATCAACAGAAAGGGTGCCCTTTTGCTCATTACAGGGGACTGGCACTGTGTGTTTCTTGTTGCCTGTTATTTGTCTCCTAACAGAGTTTCATTACGTATGATAATCCTACAAAGAGTACTAATAAATAAAGAAATATGCATCAATTAGTGAAGTTCTTCCTTCTGTAGAATGTCAAATTAGTGTGACACTGTCCTCCAAAGGGAAATGGAATTAATCTTGGTGGCTGGGGATCATCAGAAGAAGCTGGCTTTATACATTTTTACAAATGGTGTGCAAGAGTCAAGCCAAGAAATAGGAACTGTTTACCCTCAAATGCTGTTTTGTGAGAATGAAATATTAAATCCATTAAGATGGAAGCATTTTGCTGACCACTTGTATTTCCCCCCACCCAAGATTGCCTGGGCTCTGAATAAAGGAATAAAGCCAGACTACAAGCAGTATTGGGATGTAGAATTGGGTGTGACTTACATACCATGGGACAAAGTCAAACCTGAAGATCTTGAAAGTTTCTGTGAAGGAGGGATGCTGGACAACGAGACCCTTAGTCCAGGTACAGTGTTACTGCATGTTTTGTTATTGAGCCTGTATTTCAGGGTTTGGCCATTCTGTCCAGTTTGCCCAATTAGCTGGTGATTATGTGCTCTGATTGTAGCATCTCTTCATGCTGAACCCACAAAAAACAGTTGTGTGTTTTAAACAAAAATGTCATGAATCATGAGCGTAATGTTAGTGTGTTCCAGTCCTCTCAGTGCTTTTCTCTTTCCCAGAGTGCCCCCTCACTGATCCCTCTTTGTGCTTAGCTGGCTTTTCCCAGGAAGTTCTGACAGACAATAGGAGCTGTTTCTTCCATAAATTAGGTTTAAAGCTATATTTGACATTTTTGTTATTTTGCTGCAATTCTTTATAGTTGTATTCTCCTTATCCTTGTTTGAGACTTGAAGATGTTGGGTTTTTTTAGAAATGAGTTCTCAAATTAGTGGCAAAGCTGCTGCCTTCTTGCCTGAGAGCAAGAGAATGAACCTGTTGAAAGCTTGTCCCAGAGAGCCTTACAGTTTTTGTCACAGATAATGTAACAGAATCCTGGGTGTGTATGAGCACTGTCAGTGCAAAGGATTGTTACATCACTACTGAAAGGAACAAGTTTATTTGCTGTTTCAGTGTTTGCTGTGTTTAAATGAATTTGGAATTTTTATTGTCAGAAACAGTATAAAAGCTTCTTAGCTCTGTGCTGCTGATTACCTGAGTATTTTCAATTGGGTCATTTTTGTAAACATGACTAAGCATGTTTCATGTGGCACTGCTTGTCTGACCCGTGTCTGTTGGGATTTTGTTTTGGACAGAGTGGAAGGGAATTCCCAAGAAGTCTGAAAATGAAGTGGCTCAGAACGGAGGTGCAGAAGCTGCACACAATGAACCAGTGTCACCTATTCCCAAAGCTTTACCTGTCCCAATTCCTGTTCCCATGCCTGCACCAATAACAGTACCTCCTCCACAGGTGAGAGTTGTTCTGCAGAAACAAACAAAAACTCACTTTAAATAAGAATTCAGGGAGGGAGGGAATGCCACGAATGGGAACTCTGTTCTCTCAGTCACAGGGAAATTACTGCAGTAGAATCTTTGTTATAGAAGGGCTGAATTGCATCTTCAGGTTTTGTGATTGGCTTTTTTTGTTGTTTGTTTTATTAATTAATGTTCCTCTAAAAGCTTTTCTTATTGACAGATACTCCACTACTTTGATATCAGTAGTTTCTTGTCAGTGTTAAAATAGTAGCATCCCTTAAATCAGAGCTAATTTAAATTCAGTTTGATATAAATCAGAAATAAAGGAAAAGGAAGCACCAGTCACTCTAATGTGCAAACTCACGTAGTGAGAAAGAGAAAGCAGAGGTTTTTAGCTGCTCTGAAGTTGTGAGCATTCCAGTGGATCCTGTCTGGAAATCCATCATGCTGGGTGCAAATGAATCCCAGGCACTGTGTGAGGGGCGTGTGGAGGTGAGTTACTGACACACATTAGTACCCATGTAGCACAGAGGAAAATTCTTCTCTAATCACAAAGGCAGACAGGGCTAGTGTTGGTATTTTCAGTGATGGCAGTTCCTGGAGTGCTCCTGCATCTTCTGTGCAAGTGCCCCCGTGTTGCAGAGGAATTTGAGGTCGCTGAGATGTCCTGGTGGAGCTGGACAGAGATAGAGATCCCCAGCGGGACAGAGAATCATTGGGGCACTCTTGGGGTAACCCATCTTTCCCCTTCCTTTTTCCCAGGTTCCCCCCCATCCATCAGGGCCTCCCGTGGTTGGTGCACTCCAGCCCCCCGCTTTCACAGCACCTTTAGGAATCCCCCCTCCTGGATTTGCCCCCGGGGTGCCGCCGCCGCCACCGCCTCCGTTCCTCCGGCCCGGCTTCAACCCGCTGCATTTACCTCCAGGTTTGTGGGGTGTGCCAGCCCAGCCCTGCTGGGCCCAGAGCTGCACTGAGGGTTGTGCAGGGGGGCACTCAGGGCTCTGCTCTGCTTTTTGTAGGATTCCTTCCTCCCGGGCCACCACCTCCCATAACTCCTCCGGTCTCTGTCCCGCACACTCCGGCAGTGAACATCCCAAACTGTAAGTGTTGGGCCCTGTGCAAGGCAGGGATCCTGCAGGAATTGCTGGCTGGTGTTCAATGTGTCCTTGCCTTGTTCCTCAGCTACAGCAACTGGTGGGAATGAGGACACTACAAAGGAGTCGTCTGTAGGAAATCCCATCCCAACAGTAGTTTCTGGAGGCAGAGGGAATGCTGAAAGTACTGACACTTCCAAAATCTATGGCACTGTTCCACCTCCTGTAGCACCTACCAACGTCCCTGCTCCCGTCACCCAGGCTGTTCCACTCCTTGGTAAGTTCCCTCCTGGGTAAGTTCTGCGCTTCATTGTTCCCTACATTTTAAATACCATTTTGATTTGGCTACTGACTTACAGTCCAGGGGAAAGGGAAGCACATTCTTCTCAACTTGTTGAAATTTCTGTCCTACTGTTGGCTTTGAAATCAATTTTAAAGGCTTAGCTTTGCATAGAAGAAACAGTATTTTTTACTACTGAAGATCTCTTTTCTGAAGAAACAAAGCCATGATGTGTAAGTTACAAATTCAAATGCTGTCCACTTTTAACAAGTGAAGGTTTATACAGTCTAGAAAATGAACTTAGAGCAACACATCTGTATGACATAGGAACCAGGTTTTACACTATTAGATACATAAAAATAACGTGCAGAGAAACTATTTCTAGTGTATTTTTGAAATCTCTGAGGATGGGGTACATTCTTGTTATGTGTGGAATAAATTATTTTACTAGAACAGAAAACCAAAAGCTTTTATGCAGCCCTGCAGTAGGACAGGTTTTGAAACTTTTGTAAGAAGATATTATTTAAATATTACCAAATGTTTTTTTGACTAGCAAACCCAGGGTAATGGGAGTATGTTGCATAAATTACTTTTCCTAGTATGATACAAACTTGGTCAGGTTTTGAAAGGGAGTGTGAACTGTTACAGAACTCTGCTAAATGCTTATTTTATGATGGCCTTGGATGGGGCAGTGTCAAGAATTTACTCAAGAGACTTGTTACCTGCAAATTTTAGTGAGATTACTGCATTTATGGGATTTTAGGCCTCTACACGAGAGCCTGAGAAATGAATGAAAAAGCTAATTTTGTGTTAGTGGGTTTCTGCCCAGAATTTTCAGTGATCACTGAAGAAAGTCAGAGATTTGTCTCCCTGAGAGCTCACTGCTCTATTGGATATGAGGGCTAATTTTCCATCCATGACTAATGATTTACGAATCCTTGATGTTGAAAACTTGACAGAAGACCCTTTCAAACCAGAGAAAAGCTTAAGAAACTCTGTGGTGACACCATGGACTCAGGGAATTTTGTTAGGAATTTCAGAAATTCACACCTTCCTGCTGAATGACACTTTCTGTAGAGGTAGCACAGAGTTTTGGAGTGTCACTGTCTGGGACAGCATAACCTGTCCTGTTCCAGGCCTTTGGAACGTGTGAGGCTCCATTGCACTTTGCTGTATCTCTGCACACATAACAAAAAGCTTTTACAAAATGAAGACTGAACTAAATTAGACACCCAGATCAGTTCCTTGGACAGCAGCTGCTTTTTATTCTCTAAAATCCAAGGAAGCTGAATTTGAGAAACCTGGAAATCAAGAACTTGCCTTTGCTTTCGTTAACTCGTTCACGGAGTGGTTGAGGCAGATGAAGTTCTCTGTGTGATCAGAGTGACTTGTGCCAGTGAGGGGAGGGTTTAGAGCTCACAGAGCAGTCCTGGGGTAATGGCTGAAATCTGTGTGTTTGCCTGAAAGCAGTAGCATTTGATGTTGGGGAGTGTCCAATTTCAAGAAGTTATTTATAATTAAAGAGTTACATAAAACCTGTCCTGAACATTCTGGAGTTTCAGAGCACTGTTCAATCTGATAAAAGAGGAGAACCAGAAAAAACAGATGATAATATTTTATGTGATTGAAGATAGAAGGTTACTATCAGTTGTCCTGGCTTTTTAAAACCTCTCAGTAAGTTAGCACAAATTACACTCTTCTTAAAAGCGCTTGGAGTCACTCTTGCATTGAGTGTAGCTCTGCACGTGGGAGGCCAGAGAGAGTCCTGGGAAGGATGAGGAAATGTTCTCTGGGTATTTGGGCAGGATGGGAGAGCTCCTGCAGCAGGCTGGACTCAAGGGATGAAGATTGCTGGGAAGAGGCTGTGAGAGCCAGACTTCTGGCTTGGGAGCACTTCTGTAATCCCTACAAAGCACAGGAACTCTTTCATAACTTTTGTAACTTCAAAAAATGCCTCTCCTTGGTGCAGTTTTTCTGTGGAGGACACATTACAAAGTAATTCTGAAGGGATTATTGCAACCTTTCATACCTTTTCATAAGTTCTGTCTCAACTCCACTGATTTCCTTTGTGCCTCCACTGTAATTCCTTCATCCCTTCCAGCCAGGACGTGCTTGTGCTTCAGAGGAGTGATGCCTCTTGGACTTTGGGTCTGGATTTTTTGTGCTGTTTTCCTAAGCCCACCCTCAGGTTGTTGTGATTTAGTTGTGCCCTTGACCTCACTGTCTGCTGCTACACCTTGTTTGTTCATGGAAACAGGACAGTCCAGGCTGTGATGGCTCGGTGAGTGTGTGCTCAGGGAATTTGAAATGATCTGCAGAGCGGGTATTTGTAGGTTCCTTTGACGTGTGCCTGCTGCAGGAAATGACAGCCTTTAAATCCTTTGGGATTGGCCCATGTGTTCCCAGCATTGAGCAAATGCTGTAGCTCGGGCCAGAAATAAACTGTAGATGCTGTGTTTGGAATGCTCAGATTCTGTGATCTGTTATTCTGATGAAATACACCCTATTGCAGTTGTAGGTCCTGATCTAATGCTCTTTTTATCCAAATTCTTTCAAGGATCATAACATGTAATCAAAGCTAAGTTATTCTGGAGTTCCCATTGAATTTGGCATTCACTTCCAGGTGGTGCAAGCTCAGTTATTACTCTCTGCTCCACTGGTGGTTTGTTCTGAAGTGATTTTCGTAATCTCCATTAAATCATAAAACACAAACACAGCATTCTCTGAGCCCCTCAGAGTGTGACTGTCCCAAAATATTGGGATTTTTGGTAAGATTTTTCAGCTGTGACTCCACATTTAGGCCCTTTAGTTCAGGCTTCTTTCTTTACAGTCTTGACTTGTTCTGAAGGATTCTGTAGCAAACTCCAGCAAAAACCCACCAGTCTGGAAACATGGTCCCTCTCTCAAGAATTCCCTGGCACTATTTAATGCTCTCGCTGTAGGATGCCACATTCCCCACTGGAGAGCATGCAGAATGTTGGAGAACAGCAGCTTCAAAGTGGAGTGAAACCCTGCTGCTGTTGTGCTGGGTCCGTGAGCTTTTGGCTTTTTCCATGTGTTTGTGTGAGGTTTGTGTGCTGGGACAGACACCACAGAGCTCCACGTGCTGGGAAGTGATTCAAGGGGTTGGGAGTTACTGGAACCACTTAGTGAGCACAGTTTGTGTAAGAGTTAATCAGGTGTGTCAGCACTGGTGACATGGGAATTATCCCAAGGATAATGTGAGAAATTGTCCAGCTGGGAGAAATTGATCAGATCTGGATCACAGTGACATGGAAATCTGGCTTCATACCTAATTTATCAAAGCAGTAAGGATGGCTCCTGTGCTCTCTCTGGACACAAGATCCTTCAGGCCAGCCTGAGCACTTTGGACTGTGTGGTAGGAGTCAGGTGATGAAACTTGGGACACTTTGGTGTGTGATGGTTGCTCTTCCAAAACCAGTAAAATGTGTTGTGAAGGCAAGGCGTGGTTTTGCACATTGGGACAGAGCAGCAGGTGTCAAGTGTGAGGGAACTGGCTTCAGTAGGAGAAGCTGGGTCAGGAAATCACCTCAGGGTTTCTCTCAGAGCTCAGGGAGTTCATACCCAGTTCAGGAAACTGCTTGAATGTCAGGTACTTCCTAAAACAAAAGAGGACTTTAATTTGCCCCAGACATGGTGTGTGTGTCTGTAGCATGAATTTCCCTGAGCATTTTCAGTAAACTGGGATGTGTTTCTGGAGAGCTCTTTAGGTTTTTAGTTGGTGCCTGATTTGTTAGGAGAGTGAGGAAACTCCAGTAGCTCTACAGTTGCTTTAGCCTCAGCACTGAAGGGGGTTGATACTTAAAATAAATTTAAAATAAAAAATGTGCAGCTCTCCAGCCAGTGCAGTTCAGAATGAAGGAGTTCCAGGTACAATTACGTTGCTTCAGTGCTTGCTTATGTTGCAGTTTGTTTGCAGGTTGAGAAATTAAATGACTTGTACTTACTAAATGTGAAACTTCCCTCCCTCACCTCATGTTCATGCTCTTGTAACCCACATCTGCTCTGCTGCTTCTAAGCAGAAGCACAGGCTTAACTTCAGCTCTTTAGTTCTCAGTTATTCTATTCTGCCTTGTTTTAATCTTCTGAGGAAGATTAAAAGATGTTTTTACCAACAAGAATATCCCCAAACCTCAGAATTCCTGGGAGACATCATTAGCTATGAATCTGTCTTGTCAGACTGTAGTTCTGTCACAGCAGGAGTTTAAACTGGGTGGTTACAGACCTGGTTATTGGCCAGGAGGGGAGAAGGCTCTGCGTTTTAGAGAAGGGGAAAATGCAGGAAAAAAATGCTGTTGGTACTGGACCTTTTCTCTCCAAGAGTGGGAGCTGTGTCTGACTGCTGGGAGGGGAAGGGGAGAGGATATAATGGGCTGGAAGATGTCACACGAGTCTTCTCACTGGCAAAATACAACTTCCTTCCAGTGTGAATTTAAAGAGCACTCAGGTGAAAAGGTTTCTGTCAGAGATGTCCCTAAAGGTCAGTGGTGTGGTGAGAGGGCAGCACAGAAGGCTCAGCTCTGTCTGGGCACAGGTGCCAAAGCAAGGGAGGGATGAGCACCACGGCAGCTGAAGGAGAGCTGCTGGTGTGGCTGCTCGTGACGCTGCACCCAAGAGCAGTTTTCACTGCTGACACTAATTCCAGCATCAATTCCCACAGTGTTTCATCCTGGTTTTACCCAGGCAGGGGCTGTTTTCCTAGGGCAGGAGGTGCTGGTGAGCAGGAGCAGATGGGAGCAGTGTGAGGGCTCCAGGAACACTGGGCAGTGTTCCTGGTTCAGACTGAGGAGGCACCTGCCCTGGGGTGGTGGGAAGGCCTCAGCTGGAGCTCAGAATTCTTCTCAAAATCCTCACAATCCTTCTTTCTGGCTCGTTGTGTTGGTGTCCAGGAGCTGTGGGCTGAGCTTTATCTGACAGTATTTTTGGTGAGGGAGTTTTTTTCCTCCTATGAAGAGCATAGGAAAAAAACTGAAAAATAGTTGGTGCTGGATATGTGCTGTAAAGGATGAAACACTGTTATAAAAAAAAGAAGTCAGGAATGACCTGTTGCATTTCCTTTTAGTTTACATTGCAAGGTTTATTCTAGTGAAATGAATCTTTGTTGTGTCCCTTTTGTCTGGAATGGCAAAGAGAACTGTGCTCCAGCTGTATTCCAGCTTCCTCTCTGCTGCCTGTATGCATGAGCCTCTTGCTGGTGCTGTGCAGCTGTGGGGTGTTCAGCTGCTGTTTGTAGCAGAGGGAAATGTTGGATTCTGACTGGAGGGGGTGAGGTATCTTCACCTGGAAGCACAACACCAGGAAGGGGCTTTGGCTGCAGTTGGTTGTGGAAGCAGGAGGCTGAGCTGGGGCTGATGGGGAGCCGTGAGTGCACAAGGGCAAAGGCTCTCCCCAAGGAAGCCTCTGGGATCAGGGATTAGTTGCTGCCCTGGGCACGGTCCTTGCTGTGCACAGCAGGTGCAGAGCCCAGGAAGCTCCGCTCCAGTTCTAGGGTGCTCTTTTCCCGGGATAACCGCAGACTGGCTTTGAAGTTCGGGAAACTCTCCGCGTCCCCTGGTGCTCGGCTCTGACTGTCCCTTGTGTGTTCCTTGCAGGCACCCAGGGCGTGGCCCCGCCGCCGCCCGCGCCCGTGGTGGGGCTGCANGGAGGGCCCGAGGAGAACAGGGACGGGCGGCAGTTCAGGAACGACAGGCAGTTCACGCCCAGCAGAGACCAGGAGCGGTTCGGGAGGAGATCCTTCGGGAACCGGGTGGAGAACGACCGGGAGCGCTACGGCGGCCGCGACGAGCGGGAGCACGAGCGGCCGAGCGGCCGCGACAGGCGAGACTGGGGACGCCGCAGCCCCGAGCGCGACAGGCACAGGGACTCGGAGGACAGGAACAGGCGCTCCAGCGGCCACCGAGACAGGGAGAGGGATTCCAGGGATCGGGAGTCTCGTAGAGACAAGGAAGAAAGCCGCGGCAAGGAGAAGCCGGAGGTGACAGACAGGGCGGAGGGCGACAAAAACCACGAGTCCCACGGCAGCAAAACGGAGGGCGCGGAACTTGTTTCAGAACTCGCTGCGGGAGACGCCGAACCCGCGGGCGCGAAAGCCGCGCCAGAGCCAGCGCCCGAGGCTACCTCATCCCTGGAACAGGCGGACAAGGACACGGGCTCGGCGGCGGAGGCGCCGCGCTAGGGCCGCAGCCCGGCTTGGAGTGTCGAGCTTTAGTTGTACAGTGCTGTAAATCCGCTTCCGCCCCTGCGCCCCCGACGCGGGGCACTGTGAGCAATTTGATTGCTTCCCTTCTATTTAAAATAGCCACAACATAACATAAAATACTGAAGAGATGATTAAAATATTACCCATTTTTGCTGTAACTTTTTTAAAGTTTTGACTTTAAAAAGTTTACGAATCAGAAGTAGAAGTGCTTTCTATTTTTTTTTTAATTTAAGAAAAGGTAACGGTGAAAGCTCCTCAAAACAATAGGGATGTGTTTTTAATAAACTCTATTTTCGTAACAAACTTTTAACGTGTGCTATTCTTCCTACGCTGCACTGAAGTGGAAAAGGAGTGTTCAGCAGCCTAAAGTTGGAACTGTTAATGTACTGGAGTCTAAATTAGACTGGTTTGGTTCTGTTTGTTAAAGGAAATCCATCTGTTTGTGTAGCGATTCACAAAAGTGAATTTTTATTTGTAACAGTCCTCTGGAGTTTTAGATTGCTGCATTTTAATGAGCTACTTGACCACCCCGGGTAAAAGTTAGTTTTAAGATGTTAATTGCGGAGTTAACCGTTTTAGTGTTTGCAATGCAATCCATTCTTTGCTTTAATTTTTTTTTTCCTTCCCCCCTCAATTGGTTCTGTGGTTCCTGTTGCCTTTAATTTGCCTTTTTTTAAGAAGTGACACCTTCAGGCACCAACCATCTGCTCCGAGGTTACAAAGTGTGTGCCAGGCTGGCCAGTGCCCGCTCCGCAGCTTTTGTGCTTGTTGGAAGTGAGACCTCGGAGGCACCAGAATTCCAGCCTGGCTCTCCAGGCGGGGCTGGGACAAGGACTTGGCCCTTCCTCCATGGACACAGGGCTGTTCCTCACCCTGCCAGAGGTAGGTTGTGCTCCCCTGGGCTGGGGACAGAGGGTGTTCCTGGTGTTCCTGGGTGTTGTGGCACCTCCTCTGCAGAGCACTTCCACGTCCTGGTGCAGTTTCTCCATGGCCCATCCCTCGGGCAGGGACACTTCGGGAAGTTCTGCCCACCCCAGGGGCTCCCATACCCCAGCAGTGCCAGTGTATGAATGCTGTGCATATTCAATGGTTTTTTTATTCCTTGCTATAGGTGTGTTCTGCCTTTAAAGCTGGGGATTTTGCCCCAAGGGAAGGGCAGCTGCTTCCTTACATCAGTCCTTTTTCACAGCTGCCCTGCAGCAGAGGGAATTGTCTCTGGGGGAGGGAGAGGGTGGGAGAGCCACTGTGGAGCTCTGGACTGGGGAGAGGACATCTATTTTGTTCTTGCAATAGCAGAATAAAGAGAGAAAGAACCTGTTTACAGATTGTAGTGATNTGCCTCAGTGGAGTGGGGTTACCTAGAACTACAGCCTGCTACTTCCATGAATATCCTGAAGTGAAGTGCAGAAGAAAGGAACATTGATACAAGTCCTCATTAAAATGACTCATTTTCTCTATGAAGAGAGAGCCTGAAATCTGTTTCAGGACACACTGGAACAGGATGGAGGCTGGCACTGGCACACAGTGGGCACTCCTGGGATACTGCCTGGAACCTCCTGCTGGATGGAATTTACCCATGCACCTGCTGAAGCCCAGGCCCCCTTTCCCAGCAGGGGCAGGTTTGGGGAGGTTCCCTGTTCACAAACAGCCAGACCCGGGTGTATCTGCCCAGAACATTTATTACACAAGTTTGAAGCCTACAAATGCTGCCCCTGCCCCAGGAGGAAGCCCTGACACACCCAGGGGCTTCTGCTCTTTGCCAGAGCGTGGGATGCGCCTCCAGGGGCTGGGACAGGAGCACTACTCACATCTTCCCTCACAGCAGCGATGAGACACGGAAAAGTGGCAGCAGGAGCGTGAGCAGAGACCACAGAGCCATTCCATCAGGGACACTTTAATTGAATGTACATCATACAAAACTCGGTCAGTTTCCAGCGTGTGAGTGCTGCTCGGGATGCAGAGGAGCAGGAGATTAATGACATCTTGAACTTGCAGGAGGAAGGGCAAGAGCAGCAAGGAAGAGCACTGCAGGTACCACACTTAGCTCTTGGCAATCCCAATCACCCCGCAGGCCAGGCGGGGCCCTGCGTTTCCAGTTTTCAGGCTCTCGTCATTGCCCCCTTTGCCCAGGTCATCCCGCTTCTCGTGCACCTGCAAGAGAATTAAGAGACCTTAATTGGTCCAGTCATCACTGCTCCTGGCAGCAGCAGCAGCACCAGACTAGTTACACAATGCCAAAGTGATCTCCATGCTGAAAACTCCCAACAGGACCTGCCCCAGGGCGATTCAGGCACCCACAGCAGGAAGGGGCAGAGTTAGAGAGCGACATCTCCAGAAGGCTGGCAGTGAAGTGCCACACTAAGACACAGAGGGATGGCTGTAAATCCCTCTCCCTGCCTGAGGTCTCCCTCCCCACTCACCACCATGGTGCGGCCGATGATGCAGTGTGGTCCCGAGAGGGAAATGACGGAATCCTGGATGGACACCTCGGCCACGCCGCCTTTGGCAACCACATTGCCCAGGTCTCCCACGTGCCTGCACGAACACACGGGAAACTCAGAAAGTGGCCTGGACTGAAGGCTCTCCCAAGGAAAGGCTGGGAGTTTATGTTACAACATAACAAAGGCTCCCAAATCCAGTGGAACAACCTTTCCTGCAGATTTGGTGGAACGCTGCCACTGTTCTCAGAGCTTTTGCTGTCCATGACAGCTCAGCTATTGCACAGGCAGCTGCAGGCTTTTGGTTTAAGGAGGATTAGGAGAAGCCGTTTGTCAGGCAGCAGGTCAAAGGCAATGCAGGAACTGCTCACTTCCAGCCAGTACCAGGGATGATTATTCCAGTTTGGCATTGCCCCATCACTTGGCATACTGCTCTCCCACACAGCTTCTATCAGATCTACGTCTCTGCTAAGGCGTCCCTGGAGAGCTGAGCCTCGAGCAGTGGAATCATAACAGGACTTCTGGACATGCTGCTGTGCTGTGCCCTGCACACCTGCCCCAAGCACAGCATTCTCTCAAAATGCAGCTGATCCTCTTCTGTCAGGCTCCTCTGTCCAGATTCAGAACCTGGAATACTGACACATCCCTGCCAGGTGACCAGCTCAGCCAGCCCAGGGCTGACTACCAGCTTTCTACAAAAATTCCTTATTTTTAACCAAGCCCTACAAAACTGGGTTAATGGCAGCTCTCCCCTGAGGAATTTGCTTGATTTAAGCTTCCAGGAAGCTTCAGTCCAGTTGTTTCTATACACTGATAAAAGCAAGATCCACTTCTTGCACCCCTCCTAAGGAATTCCCCTGCCCACAGCAGCACCAGGAGCAGGATCTGCCAAGGCCCCAGAAGCCACAGTGCCCGTGCAATCCCAACCTTTAGCCCCGAGCAGTGGCTGCCAGGGCCCCGGCACACGTTTCATGCTGTGTCATGCAGGAGCTGGCCCACATCCAGCTCTGCCCGGCCTGTGGCTCAGGTGGGATTTACCGGCCAGCAACACGAGCATTCCAAGGGCGATCCCGATGCCAGGCTGGTCCCTGTGCAAGGCCAGGCTGTCTGAGCCCTGCTCCCCAAACCCAGCAGGCACGGCCACACCACTTCCTCTGGCACCCACCCAAGGGAACTGGGCTGTGAGAGCTGCTCCCAGGGAAGAGCCGGGTCTCACATCCTACTCAAGTACAGATACCCAGCACGAGCATCAGGCCCTCGCTGTTCCCTCCACCCAAGCTGTGACAAAACCACAAAATGCCCCCAGGAGAGTATTTCACAGCACACTCCAAGAGGAACAAGCTGCTGGGGTTACCAAAGAGCAGCTAAGTGACACCTGCAGGAATTCCCAGGGATTTTCTGGCACATCCTGAGCCCCGGCAGTACCGTGCCCTGGACTCACCTCTCGGCATCGCCGGGACCCCCGTGATTCTTCTGCTGCGGGTTGAAGTGGGGGCCAGCACTGGTGCACCCTGGAACACAGCACAGCGTCAGAGCAGGATCCCAGGATGAAGCTGCTGCTCCCACACCGCTCCCAGCGACAGCAAACAGCTCCTCTCCCGTGCCAGCCCTGCTAATCCCCTGGAGATAAATCACCTGCTACAGCCTTACAAGTCGCAGGCTCAGCCAGGAGCTTTCTTATTTCATAACGCTGAGTTATCCAAGCGTTCAGGTGAGTGCTTGGTATGTCAGCTCTTGACCACCAGCCTCAACACGCTCAGAGTATTATCCAGGAAGCAATTCCTCGGGAATGGTCACGATTTCCTCACACAGATTTACAGCCGTGAGACCCAAGCTGCTGCTGCAACACCACGAGCAGCTCTTCAGAGCCGAGCTGAGCAGCCACTCTGCAGTGACCCGAGGGCCTGCAGGGACATCTTACCATTGGTGTTGTCCCCGAACTCGTGGACGTGGAAACCGTGCTCTCCATCGGCCAATCCAGTGATTTTCCCAGTCACTTTCACCGGTCCAGTACCCTTCAAAGGAGAGCATTTATCACCACAAGGACTTTGCCATTACACGGCTCCGTGTCAAACGAAGGTGACAGAAAAGCCCGGCCACGAGCCCACGGCAACGCTGTCCAGAACGCCTGCGTTCGTTTAACGCCCTCGAACACTTCCTCCCCCTGTTTTATCAGCGAGCGCAAGGAGTACTTGTTCTCTGACCGGGCCTTCCAGAAAGATCCCGTACTTTCACAGAGCAGCGCGACTGACCCCGCGCCCGCGGCTCCCTGGCCGGCCGCAAGGGACGGCGCAGCTCCCGAGGGCCGCGGCCATTTGGAACCGCAGCGCCCTCGAGCTGGGCTCGCCCCGCTGGCCGCGGGGAGGGGGCTGAAGAGGGACATCCCGGGGACTCCGCACCCGCCGGGGAGGTCTCAGCGGCCCGGCCGTGCCCTCACCTGCTGCTCGAAGTGGATGACGCCCTCCACAGCCCCCTCGCCCCGCATCACGCACACGGCCCGCATCGTTGCCNGGGGATCGGGATCGGGGCCGGGGCTGGGACCGGGATAAGGATAGGGATCGGGATCGGGATGGGGAACGGCATCGGGATCGGGATAGGGATCGGGGCCGGGACCGGGATAGGAATCGGGATCGCGATCGAGACAGGGACCGGGACCGGGATGGAGACCGGGACGGGGATCGGGATCGGGCTAGGGATCGGAATCGGCACCGGGACCAGGAAGGATTCAGAGGGAGCGGGAGGTGCCGCTCACGGCCCGGCTCCCCGCCGTGTCCCCGCTCTGCCGTGTCCCTGCTCGGTTGTGAGCTGGCCCTTGCTTGATTTAACGAGCTTTTTTAAACGAACTTTTTAAAATGGTAATGTCTCGTTTTACTTCCCCTATCGCTGTGTCGCTCCAGGGCTGTCTCTTCCTTTGAGTGTGATCTCCAAACCCGCCCCGATGCTTTCATCAGGTTTATTGTTTCCTCCCTGCAAGCCAGTTCCAAGATGTGCCCTGCTCCGTGCCCACACGCGAGTGTGAAACAAACCGATGGACGAGAGCCAGATGTGTCAGGTTTCTTCACAGGTGAGGTGAAATAACCGGAGGTAATTTCAGAGACTGGTGGCATTAGTAATCCTGGGCTGCCCCAGTTGGGCAGCTTTGGTTATGTTTTGTCCTACATACTTCTTTTTAACTCCTTTATTTTCTTAAGTCTCGCCAACAAGAGATTAAAAAAAAAAATCTTATTTTCTTAAAGTAGGTGAGAAAATCCTCCCCCCCAGTGCGGCTGATTTTGACAGCACAAAAATCATCATTTGACCCTGCCACATCAAATGGTGACGTGATTATTTTGTTATTTGGAGTATCAGAGTCAGAGCTGAGAGGAGAGAAGAGAAAGCATCTTGGTTCTCTCCTAATCTGCCAGTTTAAAGGCAGTTTTGGCATTTTGGTTCTCTCCTAATCTGCCAGTTTAAAGGCAGTTTTGGCATTTTGGTTCTCTCCTAATCTGCCAGTTTAAAGGCAGTTTTGGCATTTTGGTTCTCTCCTAATCTGCCAGTTTAAAGGCAGTTTTGGCATTTTGGTTCTCTCCAAATCTGCCAGTTTAAAGGATGAAATATCTGCTGCGTGATGCAGGTTAACGGCAACCTAAGCTATGCAGAGAAAAGTTAATAAACTTCTCAGCAAAATGTGACAAAGTAGCAAAAAATCCCAACCCTTAGGTCCCGTGAAAAGGTGGCCTGGAGCAAGGATGAAGCCCTTGAGGGAGCAATTCCTCAGTGAGATTTTATCCGAGTTAAAAAATAGGAGGGAATTTTGAGAGTTGCGTTTCCCCTGGCAACCATACATGTGGTGGAAATAAATCGTGTTTCCTGCCTGTGGTGATCCTGTGGGAAAAGCAGCGAGCTGGAATGTCCTTCTCCCTGTGGGCTGCCCATGTCCTGAGCAAGAGCTGTGTGTCAGGAACAATTCCCCCTGGATTAGAGGGTAACTCCTGCCTCCGGGGGATGCTGGCACAGGGCATTCACTGACCGTGCTGGTGAAATTCCGAGGTGAAACGTGCTGTGGAAATGATTCTTTCCCTACAAACTGGTGGAAATCCCGCTGTTGGAAGGAGGGGAAGTTCTGCTGCCAGCCAGAGGGTCCGGGTAATTAAAGAAGTGTCAGCGGGAGGGCCGTTGCAAGATTAAAAACCACATTCACTGGCAGCTGAGCTGAGCTTATCTCTGTGCTGCTCACCCTCTGCTGCTCCCGGAGCTGAGCAAACCTGAAACGTGAGCCTCAGAGGAGAGGTTGTGTAAACGCTGGTTGTGGGAACTTTGTCCCCGCTGCGGGGTGAGAGCTGCACCTCTCTGCCAAGGTCAGCCCGCTGCAGGCTTTGATTATCTGTAATATTCCTGCTGCTTTTGCCAGCGTGCATTCACCACACAGCACCAAAGCCTGGAAATCCTTCCCCTGTGGAAACTGCCTGGCAGGATGAAACTGGGAGCACAGAGCCAGGAAAAGCAGGATGGAGGGAAACAGGGATTCTGGAGCTACTGCTGTGCACAGAGGGATGAGCGCACTCAAACTGAAACTTAGCTGGAGTTTAAAATGGTTTTTAAGCTAGATCATGGAAATGTCCCCTCTGCAACTGGCCAAAGACAGAATACTGCCCAGAAAGCACATCTGAAAAATGTTGGTGTTTGGTTTTGTTTTTAATGAGAGTCTCTCAAAATGTTGACATGCTCAGGAATGTTATTTTGGCCACTGAAAGGCACCTAAAGGAATGCAACCAAAACACTGTGTGTCTGTGTATAAACAGAGATATATTTATGGGATGTGTATTTTAAAATATCAACTTGGATAAACATCAACAAAGTCCAAAGAAACCCCATACCTTGTCACGCTTTATGACTGGATAAGGATTTCTTTCACAGTGATGACAAAGAAAAGCTTGGTCTTAGATTTGATTGCCAGGTTTTTATTTGTGAAAGTTCTTACAGTGCTAACTAAACTGAACAAAACAAAAAACTTTGCAAATCGCAGCCCACGTGAGCGTGTGCCAGAGGGAAGATCCAGGGGGCTTAATTTTGGATTTATGTCAGACACAAAGTGCCCTGCACTCTCATTTTTGCCACATGCACAGTTTAGTGCTACAGCAGGTGTCAGGACACCCAAGAGTGAGGTGGCTTGGATTTAACTCAGCCCTGTTGGGTAATCCTTGAGATGCAAAGTACAAAACCACAGGGAAAATGCTAATTATTACGCAATTAGAAAATAAACGCTGCCACGGGGTAAACGATCCTGTTTCTGCAGGAAAGCAGGAAGGACAAACAGAATATAACAGGCAGGCGTCCAGAATAACAAAGATGTGGTTTTATTTGGAGTTTTAAAGGCGTAGTTTCTTTTCTGGGAGCTCTGGATGGTCGGGGACCACGTTGGGTTTGTAGAGCTGTCAGTAAAACGAGGCTTTGAGGTGCTGCATTAATACAAGCAATTAATAAGTGGGAATGCAGCTGGAAAATGCACCGGCCACGAATTTTCATACAGCTTCCATGGCATTGTGGAGCATTTATTCATTAATATTTATGTGCCCTGCATCTGTGTGGAAGTTTTTCTGCAGTCTCCAGCCGTGCCAAGGGGCCAAAGGGCGCTGCAGGAGGCAGCCTGCAGACTTTGCACCCCCCTGCCCACGGGCAGCCACCATCCCTGCGGGCTCATGGGGCTGGAACACCTTCCCAAAATGTGCTCACAGCCCCTCTGTGTGCCTGCAGGGCCAGGGGCCGGGCTGGGTGACTGGAACACCTTCCCAAAATGTGCTCACAGCCCCTCTGTGTGCCTGCAGGGCCAGGGGCCGGGCTGGGTGGCTGGAACACCTTCCCAAAATGTGCTCACAGCCCCTCTGTGTGCCTGCAGGGCCAGGGGCCGGGCTGGGTGGCTGGAACACCTTCCTAAAATGTGCTCACAGCCCCTCTGTGTGCCTGCAGGGCCAGGGGCCGGGCTGGGTGGCTGCTCTGGAAGAGGCTGTGGCGTCTCCAGAAGCTGTGTCTGTGCTGAACCACATCCAGGCCTGGCAGTCTGGGGCATCCAGGTGGGCACGTGGGCTCAGTGGGACAGTTTAAGGCTGCTGACAGTCCCTGGCTGGCAGCCACTGTGCCCAGCTTGGCAGAGCCCAGCCTGGCAGAGCCCAGCCTGGCAGTGCTGCTCTGTCTGCAGCAGGAGCTGCTGGAGAGCAGCACTGACTCTGGTTACTCCCTAATCCCAGCCTGTTGCTCTGATCCTGGCTCAGCCACGCTTTGAAGAGCTGGGATTTTCTGGCCAGGATCACTGTGACAGACTGAGGGAGCTGCTTGGCACAGGCAGCAGGTGCAGCCCTGCTCTGGTGTGCCAGGCACCTCTCCAGAGCCAAATCCTCCTCACTGCAGCCTCCTGGCACCTTTCCTCTCCTCCTGCCCCTGGCTGCACCCCCGGCAGGGAGCTGTGGGGAGCCACAAGCTCCCCCCATGGCATGCACATGTCTGGGTGTTGCTTCAGACCCTGAGCTCTAAGGGCAGTTTGTACAGAAAAGGGAGGTAGGAAAGGAAAAACCTGCTCAACACAAGCTAGAACCAACTTGTTGCTTCTTGCATTTTTTTCAGGTTCAGCGTGGGCTCTGATGGGGACAAAAGCGGCAGTGTGAATGACTGCAAACGGTGCAAAGAGTTGAAGGAGCTGGGGTTGTTTAGCCTGGAGAAGAGGAGGCTCAGAGGTGACCTTATTGCTCTCTACAACTTCCTGAAGGGAGGTGCAGACAGGTGGGGTCGGTCTCTTCCACCGGGCAGCACTGACAGAACCAGAGGACACGTCGGGGAAGGTATGGGTTGGATATTAGGAAAACATTTTCACTGAAAGAATAATAAAGCACTGGAATGCTCTTCCCAGGGAGGTGGTGGAATCACCATCTCTGGATGTGTTTAAAAAAGGCTGGACATGGCACTTGGTGCTATAGTCTGGATTCTGAGTTGAGGTGTTAGGGCATAGGTTGGACTCGATGATCTTAGAGGTCTCTTCCAGCCTCCTTTTTCTGCGATTCTGTGTGATTATCTTTGGGGTTGTTTGCTGCAGGCAGTTCGGGATTTTTTAGCGCTGGCAAGGGTCAGGGAGCGCCACTGGATGGCACCAGTGCTCCACGTTTGGGGGACAGGCTCTGCCTCCCTCGGCGCTTCTCTTTGGTAAAATACTGTCCAATTGGGAGTAGAAACAACAACCAAAAAACCCAAAAACCAACAAAAAATCCTTTTATGAGTGAGGGGTCTGAGGAAGCAAAGGGAAGGAATGACGTAGGCTTATCAGCTCCACAAAAATAAAAGTTCTTTTCCATCTAGGTTTATAAATTGGGTATCTTGATGCATATTGGATTGTGTGACAACATAAGCTGTGGAAAGAAAAAAAAAAAACCTCCTTCCATGTCCCACAGGAACTGTGGAGGATAGCTCATAGTTTTGTGGAGGAGACAATCTGCCTTGCAAGGTTTGAAAACAACTAGTCTGGAAAAAGATCCAAAGTCTTTCACAGGGCTAGAAATGATTGCTCTAATTCCTCTGGGGACACAGAGCAGATCTTTACATGGCATCTTGCACAGACTGTGATAAAAACAAGGGGCATAAGGACTTGTGTTTGTGGGGGAAAAACCCCTCCCACGAACATGAAACCAATCTGTCTGGGGAAAAAGGATTTTGAAGTGAGTGGCACCACAGGTGGCAGGAGAACAAACGGCCCAGGTCTGCCCTATTGGTTTAATTTGTTTATTTGGAGCAAGGCAGTGACCCCATGGCTCACAGCAGAAGCAATGCTGCTGAGTGTGGCTCAAAAATACAGATAAATGGAGGGGCAGCTCACTGTCCTGCTTCCCAGCCCTGCCTCCCGCTCCTCCCTGCAATTCCTGCCTTCCTGCCCCTCTCCACATGGACACACACGTGGGAGAAGAGGCTCTCTGACAGCTCTGGTGCTGGTTTTGCTCTGCACTCTGCTCTCTCCAAAGCACTGGGATGCTGGGAATGCTTCCCAGTGCTCTCTCACAGGGCAAGGATGGCGTTGGACAGACCATGCTATAACCCACTGTTGAGTAAAAGGTCACTTCTGTATGGCTCTAATATTTTAAATGAATTATTCAGAGGGGTACACGGGCACAGTCACCTTCCCATCAGCGGCAGGTAATCAGGAAAACATTAATATTTGAGGAAGAAAAGCTCTGGGCTAGTGATTTAGCCAGGTGCTCTCTCCTGTGCCTTTCACAAGCAGCTGTGTGCCTCTGTACATCTCACGGGCATAGAATCGTGGAATTAGGCTGGAAAAGTCCCTGAAGATCATCAAGCCCAACTGCTTTCCTGTGGGAAAACTATTCAATGTCTTTGCTGGTGACAAGGACAGTGGGACAGAT
>VYZP01017985.1:236-66831 GCA_013400635.1 Hypocryptadius cinnamomeus | reverse complement strand
AGACAGCCAGATTAGTTGTGTGGCACTGACTGAAATTCTCCAGGAAATGCAGAATATTCCGTTCCTCTCCTTTCAGCATTTTCCAAAGTTCCTTTTCACTGAGATTGACAGAAAGCAATGTCACAGAGACAGAGGCACTGCCTCCCAAACTCCTGCAGTAATCCTGGGGAAAGCAGTTCACAGTCACACCAACCTGAAGGCAAAAATGTCACAAGCAGCTGGATACTGTAATGTATCCAGACATGGTCAAAATATCCAACCTGGAGGACTTCCGTTGCTGCTCTACTTACTAGTAACTGGTTTTGTACTCAAAAAGATGAAACAGTATTCAGCCAAGGACCCTGGAATAGTACTGGGTGCACCAATCCTTCTCAGAGCAGGACACAGGAAACCTCCTGTTTATTCCACACAGTTCCAGCATAAAAGCTGAAGTATGTTTTTCCCCAAGTGCAGAAATCTCTCATCTTGTTTTAATGTCTGCCATTTGTGCTATAATTGGAGTATCTAGTACAATTTAATATGGCCAACCAATATGTGAATTTATTTAGTATCTTTGAATTTCCAACAGCAAAACTAGATGCGCCCCCTAAGCCTAAAAGAGCTCCCAAGGCCAAGAAGGTGGAAACTGTGAACTCTGATTCAGATTCAGAATTCGGCATTCCAAAGAAGACGGCAGCACCCAAAGGTAGGAGTCACACCTGGGCTCTCTGGAGCACAGGGCTCACAGTTACTGTAAGAACCACAGTAATTGTGGTAAGTTAAGAGTACATTGATCACTGGTAGATTACTCAGCCTTTCCTGTGGCAAATACAGTGTATTGACTTCTTGGCAAACCACAGGTGGACTTTTTAATCTGACTTCACTGTTGGGAATGCATTTAATAGCTGCACCCCATACACACCATCTTCCATTCTACTGGATAATACTCATTTTCTTTGAGCTCAACTCTTTCCAAGCCAGTAAAATTCTGGTAGTAATTGTAGTAAGTAGCACTTTCTGGGTTTTTAAGCCCATTTTTTGGTATCCCAGTTCTCTGAGTCCTCACAACACAGCACAGCAAGCAGTGTAATTGGAGGAGTCTGTAAAGGATGCGCCAGTGTTGATGGTTGAGGTTAAAAGTAAATTTACTAAATAGTAATGGTGAATTAATGCTGTGTAATCAGTGCAGAAGGTGACCAAGGACTTGTAGTTCTGCAGCAGTGTAGGAGTTACCTGATCCTATGAATTTTGTCCCTGTCTTGAACTGACAGCTTGAGCTGTCAGGGTGAATGGTGACTGTGGAACAAGTAGAAAACATTTAAAACTGAGAAAATCAAAAAACCCCTGTACTATACTGCTGTTGTGAAGAAGCTTGAGTAGTAAACTGGGTTTGAGCTTAACATGTGGACATACTAAAGTAACTTCACTAGGGGGTTTTTCAGTTTGATGAAGTCTGAAGTTTATTTAAAAAAAAAAAAGCAACAAAGTTAACTCATAATCTCTGACCTAGGAAAAGGCAGAGGGGCAAAGAAAAGGAAAGCATCTGGTTCAGAAAATGAAGGCGATTACAACCCTGGGAAGAAAACACCCAAGTCCACACCAAGCAAGGTCAGTTCCATCTATGCTCACTTCTCTTTGTAAAAAGAACCTCAGGAATTCCTTCACATAAAAGTTCTTATAATTTGTGATATGGTGTTGGGGGCTGAGGTGTCATTAGCAATCAGATGCAGGAGAGGTTTCTTTTTCAATTCTGAATATTAAAATGGCAAATGTGCAAAGCATCACAACTGATTTGTCTTTTCTTTTCTAAAGAAATCCAAGAAGTCCACTTTTGACCAGGATTCTGATGTGGAAATCTTCCAGTCAGGCTTTGCCTCCGAAACTGCCCCAAAGCCACGGACAGGCCGGGCTAGAAAAGAAGTGAAATATTTTGCAGAGTCTGATGAAGATGATGATTTTGATATGTTTAATTAAGTGCCCAAAGAGCACAAAAATGTTTTCCAACAAGTATCTTGTGTTGTCCTTTTGTCCCCTCTGTTGCAAACTTTTGTACATTTGACTTATTTTATGTGATAATGTAATTGATGGTTTTTATTATTGTGTGTAGGCATTTTAACATTTTGTTCTTACACCTACAGTTTTATGCTCTTTTTTACTCATTGAAATGTCATGTATTTGTCTGACTGGCTTGTAGAGATGTTCTAGACAGCTGTGCTAAAGCACATTTTAATTGTCATGGTTGCAAACAGCAAACCTGCTTTTTGAAATGAAGTTTAAACATTAAAAAATGGAAAACTACCATGTGTGCGTGTGTGTGTGGAAAATTTGGGCTAGAGGGACTACTTCTACACAATTTTTAAAATAAATATATTTTATTCTTTGCCAGGAGACTCCATGGAAAAAGGTAAACAGTATATGAACATAGAAAGCATTGTTAAACAATCTCAATGTACAAACAGAGCCAGTGAAAGTACATCACAGACTTGCTAGAATATATAAAAAAAAAAAATTCCACTAGTGCTTTAAATGAAACCTAAGAAACTGACACTTTAAATCTGTTAACCATTCTACCACAGTTTTCACTCTGCTTCATGGTGATTTAACAAGGCCAAGAAGGCAGATTCTCTCCTTGTGTTTCTGGAAGTCCTACCTGTACTTCCTTAGCACCTGGAAGGCTGGAAAGCCCAGCTGATTCCTGGCAGTTGATTCTTAAGGAAATACCCTGGACTCAGCGATTCAAAAGCTGTAAGTGAGTCTGCTGGTTATCATCCCATGAAGTTTCCCTAATGGCTTGTGAACAAGTAAACAAAAACATGGTAACACTGAAAAGTGTTTCTGCCTTGGAGGCTATAGCATTGCTGTTGAAATGGAGCAGGTAATTGTGGAGCTAGGTCACCAGCCAGCTAAGAAACCACTTCTTTAAACTTTAAAGTGACATTAACAGTGGAACAAATGACATCTGAATAACTGATCTGGCAGTTAATGCTGATACTGATACCTCTTCTGCTGGGGCAGTGACGTTTTGTATACTTTTTACAAGGAGGAAGATGCAAACTGAGGGCAGCAAGGACAAATTTTCATATTTCAACTAAATCAGACGGTCCTTTCAACTTCTTTCTCTGGATGTGTACAGTAGTCCATGTCCTGTGGTTGGTGTCTTGATCGTTTTAGGTATGAGAGACAAAAGGAAAGCACCAAACATCCAGTATGGAGAGTACAGCCATACATTTGTATGTACAAAGTCATCAGAAATGCAACCAGAATTTGAAGACTGAGATCTGTCTTGTCACCATGCAATATTGAGTGTTCAGAGAAGAAAACAGAAGCTTAACTATTTTTATTTTTTTTTTTTTGCATGAAATGGCTGATTTAGAGTTTCAAAAGTTTGCATTTTCTAGTTTTAAGAGTTTAAACAGCAAGGAGTATATATCGATACATATGAAAATTTCTTGGTCCTTGTTGAGTTTATCTATATATATATATATATATATATAGATATATATTAAGTCCAGAAACTAAGCAGCAGTAAAAATGTTTTCTTGCTTTTCATCCCTGTACATAAGGTATTAGGAATGTCTGAAGTAGCTGGAAAATGTCTTATTCCACCATAGGGGATTGACTGACACTGCTGTTATCCACTGAACTAGGTGAGATACTGGGACTGTGTTCTGCAGTATTTCCATTTGAGGTTGGTGTCAGTGGTTCATGTCCTTCAGAGTTCTCCAACATTTCCTGAATAAGAGGTGGCATGGATCCAGGAATTTCCATTTTCAATGTAATGACACGTTCTGCACCTTTAAAAAGAAAACACAAAATCCTTCCCATGAGCATGATTCATACAATTTCCTTTCTGTTAGCATTACAGGAGTAATTTCAAATCTATTAACAAATTTGTATTTTGTTAATAGATTTGGTGTCTCCTTCTATACTTCTTGCACACAAAGGTGTGTGAGTGATCTGCTTCATGCAGTTCAAGAGGGATTTAGGTGAGTACTCCTTAACAAATTAATTCAAATCTATGGCATAGCAACTGATATTTCAATAGAGGTAAATTGGATGAGCTGCCTATTTTTAAAGAAGGCCCCAAAATGGCATTAAATTATACCGAAAAATTAAATTAGGCTGTGATCATGTCGATGTCTTTTTAAACTGGAATAACATTTAGTCTTTATTCTGTACTGGTTCTGCAAAGAATGACAAAAATTCTGTCCATGTTAAATAGGTGAGGTGAATCCTGCAAGAGAACTGCAATGATCTAAGTCAAAATGTTTCCTTCCCATAGAAAAAGCTGTGAAATACGATGCAGAATTTAACAAACAATTATTTCATAAAAGAACACATTCAGGCACACATTTTTTGGGGGGGAAAGTTGCCTTCTCTATTCTTCAAGCACCTTGTCTTGTGCTAATGAACCACCAAAGTGTGCAGGAGCCTTGAGAAGTGCTCAGCTCTGCCTTGGCTGAGGCTCTTTGAGCTGGGCTTGTCAGGAGCACCAGGCATTTGTCTACAGAGGGGGCTCTGCAGGTGAGTGCACACAAAATTACTGCATCAGTCCTGACTACTCAGACTGGGAGCCCACAACAACTGGTGTAGGGAGGCAAAAAAGCCCAGCACAAAGTCTGGTGTGTGGTCAGCAGGCAGGGACACAGCAGCCAAGGCCCTGCTGGACACTGGGCAGGCAGCGCTGAGGGAACTGTGCATCAAGCAATTTATAGCCATAAATCTCAGCTTTCCTGTTGCTCAGGATTCCTGATCATCTTAAAATTGGAGTCCAATGGAAGAGGAACCTGTGTTTTTTAAACAACAAGAAGAACCAAAAAAAAAAAAATTACAGAGAAAATAGTTTGGTTATTGAAAAACCATTGCAGAAGAGTGATGCTTTGGAAATAAATACTCTGCTTATCCAGGCTGCTGCGGTGGACCTGCTGGAGAGAGCACTACACACTCCAAGCTGGAAGGGAGCATTTAAGTGTTTATGCCTTACATGAAGAGCAAAAAAATCCAAAAAAATCATCTACAGAGGCAATGATTGACTTTCCAAGTGGATGCTGACTTAAGAGTCTCTTAAATAACTGTAATGGGAAAGATATTAATGCAGAATGATGCTGAGAGGGTCTCTGAAAACCAACTATTGTCAGAGCTGTGCTGATGAACTCAGTTTGGCAGCGTTAAACACCTGCTTTCCACTGTTATGTCAGGTGAAGTGTTTGTGTGGTCATTCAGTGCAGAGCCACAGAAATTTTTCAGGTTGTGCAAACCTCCAACTTAATCAGGGGATAAGAGAACTCAGAAGATGAGAAGAACTCAGAATTGTCTTGCTTCAGTCTCACAAACACTTCATCCTTTAGTTGCAATACCTCTAATGCCAAAGCAGACACTCTCTGTTTCAGATTAATGCTTTCTTTGGTGTTTGCTTTCAGGGATCAGGTACCATCCAAAGTCATTATCGTCTAACGTACATCTTTTAAAACGAAACTCAAGACATCCCCAGCCCTCCAGGACATCACCATCCTTTGGTATGATTTAGTTCTACTATGAAACATTAATGATATAATTAGAGTTAAATACTTATGTCAGAATGAAAAGAAGCCTTTCTTGTGAATGGAATATAAGGAGTTGTGTTCTTGAGGAGCGGGAAGGCTCTGGTAAAGAAGGAGGGAAGTGGAAATGGATTTCCCACAAGTATAAACAGTGGAACAAAAGGGCTCCCCCAAATGCTTTTATAGTTCAATACTACTCTAAGTTTATTTTGTAGATTCAGTTGGATGGAGCTTGTTTTACTTGAGGGTAAATCGCAAGCTTTAGATAACCTGGTAAAGTGCTTCCTTTTTAGGATACTTTTGCTTCTAGCTCTGGTGTTTCCCTTCCAAGTTACTTCTTTTGGTTCTAATCAATCCAATTAAATTGCTCACTTCTTTTTATAAAGATAGCTATAACTTAATCTTTTAACTTGGATTTATATTGTTTGAAGTGGAGGAGTTAAGGTTTAAATTTAAAACAAGTGTGTTTAGTTGAGTGAATTAACTGCTGGGGATTTTTCCCCCCTGAGTCCTCCCCCAAACCATGTCAAATGAAATGGGTAATCTTCCCAAAAGCACAGATCCAACCTACACAGGTACCTGTACATACAAGCTCGTGTGCCTGCTCATCTATCAGGGGTAGCAAATCTGTTGCTGAGTAAGAAGACTAAGAAGGTGAAAGTGCATCAGCTACCATAAGAATTGTTGCACTTCAGATTCTCTATTTTCAGACTGGTACATCAGGGAACCTGTTCTGATCACATGAAAGCATTCAGCTACACCTGTGCTTTACAGAATGTGTGACAGTGCTTACACTATGAATTGCACAGGATCAATCCAGCATGTACAAGACTGCATAAAATGTTAAAACTGATTCATGTTTAGGTATGGTTCATTTGGATTAGAGGGGCTGAATCTCCAAAACGCTGGATCAAATCAGTTCTAAATCTCCAATACATCAGACCACAGTTTAGGGGAATTTCAGTTGCACAAGTGTTTTCTGCGGCCTGTAACCAGACTTTTTTAAAAGCCATTGGCGATACAAAGCACGTGTTGATCTGAACCCCCTTGTAAACATTAACAAAGGTCTTATCTTGTCCTAAAATGACTAACAAAGATTTCATGCTAATGATTTGCTACTAGTTGCACCTACAACATCTTTTTCACTGTCAGTTGCATGGAGAATGGAGCACGGCGCATGTTTAAAGCACAACCAATTTCAAGGCAGGAATTACATAAAGAAGCTGGGAAGAATCAGGTCACAAGGATCTTTTTTTTTAAGATGTGTTAAAAAAATAACAAGCCAGGTGTCTAGGCCAGTCCCTCTGAAATGCAACACTGCCACTTCTGCTGAGTTATCAGGAGAAGCCATACCTTTTGCACTGATGCTACGAAGATCCGTGATTTTCATTAAGATCTTTGGGAACATATGAGGCTTGTTGGGTCGTCTCTTTCGGATATAAATTTTCAGGGCTTCAAGCAAGGGTTCCTGAAGCTTATCCACTTTCATTGGTTCTTCAAGGTCCTGGCGATCTGTAGAAAAGTATCATATCACTCATATGATTTGAAATATTTATTTTTTAAAATAAACTCCAAATCACAGAATCTCCTCCACATTCTTGATTAGAACTCCATGAATTTTGTACTCCGCTAAACAATGCACACTCTGTAGTGAGCATTGCATAGGAAGAGGATAAACCACAACTTTCTGAAATGTGGATTAATTTTTTTCCTTGGTGACTGGAAAGGTTTGTCATGTGGGTAGTCAAGAATTACCAGTTTGCTCTTCTACCTCCCTCTTCAAGGGGGAAACACCTTGCTGCAAACAATAGTTTGGAATTGATTTTATATATATCACTGATAGGCAACCCAGGTACAGATAGAGGTTACAGCTATTTTTGTTACCACTACTACAGAAAAGTGAGTTACCATCAGGAATCAGCAGATGGCAGTGCTGGCTTGAATGACAACAGATGCCACCCCTCTGCACCAGGACACAGGAGTCACATGTCACTGACATCTAGGAGCCCATCAATGCTTTTAATGGGTTAGGGTTAGAGGCACATAAAATCGGAATGATTTTGTACTAAAGGGCCACTGCCAACAAAGACTGACTCTTGTGTTTCAAACACTCACTTGTAACACCCAGTTTGTGTTTCAACAACATGGCCCAGCTAAACAAGGTGTGTTTCTATTGCTAATCCAGATTTTGTCAAGGAGGAGAGAGACCAAGTGATTAAACCAACAGAAATTTACAGATTATTTTGGAAATTATCTGAGAATTCACTTTTTGTATTTTAAGCCTATGATTTTAATTGACAATCACCCTTTCAAGTTCCCTTCAGCTCCAGTTTGGAAGTATAACACATTTTTTTGCTAAAGAAAGTTATCACCAATGGCTTCCATGTGACTGAAACCAATGCAGATGCACACAATTATATTTATGAGTAAAAGCTGTGTAATTGGGCATATTGCTGTAAGAAAGCTCACTCATGCAGGTACCCATACACTGCTTAGCAAAAACACAGCAGGATCTGATCTCCAGAGGTCCCTCCCAACTCTAACCATTCTGTGAGGTATCTCAATGCCCTTTGTCAGGCAAACAATAGGACTGGTTGCTTGGCAAAATGATTTCAGCACTTTTTTCCAAATTATCAATAATAAAACCAGTAACTATCACCAGTGGAAAACAAACCTTTACCATTAAGTGGCTTATATAATACACATAATAATGTCACAAATATATATATATATATAATATGTTTAAGTAAAGCAAAACAAAACAAGTAGAACATAAATGAAGACATTATCACATCTGTCTTTTTGAAATGCATTAGAGTTCATGCAGCACGATACCTCCACAGATGAGGCAGATGGCACTAAGGAGACCTGTTTCTGTATCATCCATTTCCAAAGGCAGGAGCTGGTTGGCAAATGTGAACACGAGATCAGTCAGCGGGCCAAATCCGGCGTTGTGCATCTGAGTTCGGTTCAGGGTAAGGCCATCTGAAAAGGTCATGGTGTCTTGTTCTGGTGTGTATCTTGTGCAAATTCTAAGGATCTGTGGAAAAAAAAGAAAAATGGAATCTGAAGACTTTAATCCATAAGAGGTTTGTTGCATTTTCTCGGTGCGGCAAATGACCGTGGAACTTCAGTACTTGGCCACGTCAGAACAATCTGAAAACAAACTCCAGTTTGTGCAGTTCTAGGCACACACAAAAGCTCAGGTATAACACAAATATACTCTATTGACTATGTGTATTCCTTGTAACACAAGCCTAAGGACAGAAATTTATTAAATAAGTTATGAAATAATTAAAACTTTGGAGCATCTCTCACCACTCAGGTCAACAACATTACAGTGATATCCACAAAAACAGCTCTTTTATTAGTCTGCCATCCACACCTAACTATAAAATGTGACTGATCTGATGAACTGCTGATCTGATTCAACCAGAGCCTGAGAGCAACTCACCTCTTCGATCGAAGGTATATCTCACTGATTTTGGGGATTGCTTTTGCATGGCAGCACTTCTCTGGGTTGTATCTTTGACAATGATAACATTGTGGGAGCAGAAGCTTGTGGGAGTGAGCGTGGACAGCTGTGAGCTGCTGAAGAGGCAGAATTTTGGGCTGCCTTCCCCTCTTCTGCAAGAGCAGACAGGCAAACACTGATATGAGGACAAAGCCCTCCATCTCCCCAGCAGCTGCAGGTAGGGTTTCCTTGGAGCACTGCTTGCCTTGTCAGCCTGGGAGTTCACACCCAGTGGAATATCCAACTTTGCACCTCCAAACGGCAGCACACACGACTACTGGCAGCCTGGCCAGCTGTCTGAGGAGTTGGCCCAGCTTTTCTTCTTTTACGATGGTTGTACTGTGCTGTAACACCAAACCTCCTCACCAGGCTGTTGGCTGCCAGCCTTCCTGCAGGCTCTGGCGCTTCCCCCTGCGGAGCCCCAGCGGCGGCAGACCCTGCCTGCCTGGTGCAAAGCTGCTGACAGCGCCGCTCATTCCTGTGCACGCCCAGGCAGTGTTGGCTTTGGCAAGTTCGCTTGCACGCCGACAGCCACCCAGTGCTGACCCCAGATGGAAGAGCCTTCGAGGGGAGGACGGGGATTCACACCTCTAACTGGGCACGGAGGAATGCAAAACACATGAATAAAACACCGAGGATGCTCTACATTTTGTTAGTAAATGCCTCTGGGGTAAGGGCAGCGTCAAGAGCGCTGTCACAGCAGAGGTGGCAGCACGGCCAGAGAGGGAGCGTGTGCGAGAACGCTCCCGCCTCTCAGGGCACACCCAGGATGTGTGCCATGATTTGTGGCACAGGATCGTTTGTACAGCTGCAATTAATGAACATGGCCGTAAGGACCAAATAAAAGAGGCGTCCATCATGTTGACATATTTCTGTTATATATATCAGAGCTTAATGTTTAAAATAATCAGAGGTGGGAGAGGGCTTGTGCCAAAATTAAACTGAACTGAAACCCTGCCCAAGTCAGGCTGATTAGCTGAGCTAAGACTACAGCTGTGTTTTTTCAGGGCTTGACTGTATTTATTTCCCATCCTACTTGGTTTTAAAGATACAACAAAAAAGATTTACATGAAGATAAGAGAGCACTGGGAGAATTTAATTACTCCTGTAGCTTCTGAGGCTCTGAGTCAGAGGCCCCTGCACATGGCAGCTGACCAGTCTGGGCTTGGTTCTCCCACTTTCATCTTTGCCTGGCAACACTGCTCCAAATAAACAGGGAGGAGAATGAGGAGAACACGGTCTGTAAGACACCTATAGGGAAGCTTTTGTTTCTCTTCTTCAGTTCCTTGGTAAGATACTTAATAGGGTGTATTTCTGCAGATGCATCTTCAACTATTTTCTGCCTCAGCAATAATCTTATCTCACATTCTGGGTATACACTGAAACTTTGTGTGGTTGGACAGGCATGTATGACATTGTTGCCTTACCCTCAAATTAGAGTAAATTCTTGAAATTATTTAAATCAATGACCAAGAGAGTCACAAATACAAGTACACAGCACATTAATTCCTCAGTGACCACATATTTCCCTTAATATATGCCATCTAAAAAGGCTGCTGGTTGCTAGGTTTTATGTAGTAGCCAATATATTGTTCAGGATCATTATAAAAAATTAACATTATAAAGCACAGCACCCTGTAATTAAGAGGCAGCATCTTTACCACATTCAGAACTGCCAATAACCACTGGCCATGCTCTCTCCTGAAGTTCACAGTGGGTTGCTCTTTTAAATCATTAAAAGATTGTACAGAAAGCAGAAGAAACATGAAGAATAACTGGTGCTCAAGAAAACAAAGGTTCCAAAGCTACATATTTACTGTGACATCTAAGAGCTGCTTGGTTCACTTCTCTAATGGCATGCAAGAGGAACTGGAGTGCAGCTCTTCCCACCTGAGGCCTGCACAGACAGTAGCTGCCTTCCAGCAAGGGTGCATGGCTGAAGAACATCAGGTGTCCAACTTTGGGAGGAACAAGGCTCTGTACTTCTTACCTGGTACTGCTTTTCCCTTAGCTCAGCCAGGCAGAAAGGCAGCCCCTTTGACTCCAGTGCTATTTCAATTGGTAAGCCTTAGCAAGGAGTTCCTCCCCCCACAGCCTCAGGACTCCCTTCCCAACAAATTAGCAGAGCAGGATTGGGAGCCTAATTGGGCAATGCTGTGGTGTATTCCCCAGGCTGCCTGCAGCTTCCCCGGCAGCTGCCCAAGCAGGGCTGGCAGATATGGATCCCCCAGATCCTCCCTCAGAGGGTAGGTCTGGACACCAGCTGCCACAGAGATCCCTGCCCAGAGGGACTGGGGTGCCCTGGAGCGATCTTCCCAACAGCCCAGAGGCTGAACACCCACCTGCCACCACACACCAGGCTGCTGGTCCCTCGCAGCACAGCTCCCTGTGCTTGTTTCCCAGTGCCACAAGCCCCACTGTGTTTGAGGGTGCATGATAGCAGTGCCCAGCAAAGAGACCCTCAGGGCTAAAGCAGAGGAAGAACTTCCAGGCTGAATCTTCATTGGGAACAAACTTGGGTGAGGTTACTCAGCCTCAAGCCAGCCCCTGTGGGCATGCACAGAAAGGGACCTGCAGAGGTCCTGCAAAATTCATAATTAAAACATAAAGTTGGGTAGGATTAGCTACTTCCAGGCTTAGGCAGCAAGCAGGACAGGTTTTTGTTGAAGGCAGTCTTCAGGCCTTTGTACCCCAAGTGCTGCACCAGCTGTCAGCCGGGGGAGCCTGCAGTGCTCCGCTGGGCACCAGCACAGCCGAAGATCAACTATGTGTTTTCAGCAATGCACTTAACTTGACTGCAGCAATCAGGTCTCAGGTTTCCTCTGCATTCCTTTGACATTATCCCACAACACGCTGTTATTAAACTCCAAGACAGATCATTTGAAATTGTGTTTTTCTTTTTTTTTTTTTTTTTTTTAATTTCTGTCCTTCATCAGGATCTGTGAAATGCCATGGATATTGCTGATTGTTGCTAAACTGTTCTTGGGCAAATTTCCAGTGTCAAAGTAAAGCTGATTTCAAGCTCATATTCACTGAAGAACATATGGGAAACATCAGCACTTCAAAATAAGAAATCACGGTATCTTTCTCCATTTTAAACTGAACTCCCAATGTCCTCAATGTTGTTTAGATTTTGCAACCAAGCCAAGTATTTTAGTTGTCACTCTGCTCTTAAATGCCACTTGCAGCAATAAATACAGTTTTCCCTCATTATTAAAGGGCACTTTGTTTTAAGGAATATTTATATATTAAAGCATTAGGGGTTCAGATGAGCCTGTCATAAAGTGCAAAGCAAAAACCCTACCAGAGGCACAAAACCAAAGTCAGCCAGAAATCTGCATTTATGACATTGCTGCTACCACAGAATTGTTACTCATTTTAAACAGATTAGGTAGGGCAAGCTGGGCCTATTTTTCAAGAAATCCTGTTGTTAGACACTAGCTGCCTCAGCTGGCTGGGCCAGTTCCTTGAGAGGAGAAACCCAGGCAGGTGACTGAAGCAATGATGCCTCATGGCGCTGCCAAACCCCGTCAGCACAGCTTGTTCTGCACACACAAATTCCTGCCTGGCATTAACGTGCAGGGGCTTACAACAGAAAACAAAAATTACGTCATTAAGGATTAGCATTCAAGGACTTCTCAGGTTTTTATCCATTGGATTTAAGATAGACTGGACTCTGGATTCTTTCCACATTTATCTTGCCAGACCTCAGAGAGGCTGGAGATGCTTGGCTGCTGCTGGGCCAGTGTACCAGCAGACAGAAGCACTCACTTTTACAAGGGTTATTGACTGAATTTTAGTAATATTTATCCCCAAAACTTTTGGCACCAGACAAGATGTAAATTCCACGATCCTCATTTGGCGCCTCAAGCTGCCTTAGGAAGCTTGATGTTTTTTCCCTTCCAGAGTTAGTGCTTGTTTGTACATAAAACAATTCTTTGGCCCACTACCCATTGGTGTTTACTGAGCTCCTGGCACCATTTCCTTTGCCAGTCTGTTTAAAAGGGGCTTAAGTATCCACAGCCACAGGAACCAATTGAGCAGAGATCTTGGCAGGGTCTAATAATGCTTAAGACTCTCCACAGCTGGTGCTGAAGGCCAGGCAGGCAGTGAAGGGGTCCTGCTGGCAGGGAAGCCTGGCCACCCTACCTGGGAGCCCCACGCTGCTCCTCCCATGTTCTGTGGCTCTGGGAACACATCCAGGGCATGGCAGAGTAGCAGGATCATGAGGGCACTCTGCTGAGGCTCACGGCCCTGCTCAGCAGAGCTCACACAGCAGCCACTGGGTGCTCGGTGCAGCAGGAGGGGCAGCAGCGCTCTCTCTGCATCTCAAGGCACAACAAAATGAAGCACTCATAACTAGGACAACTGGCTGGTTGGGGGGGGGGCAGGGATATGTGCTATTGCAACTGCTCCAGTACTGATGTTCAGCTTAAATAAAGATAGAGAGCAGCACTGCAATTCTGATTATGCGCAGGTGATGCTGGTTTAATGGATGCAGCATTTCACAGGCACTGCGCATTACTGTGTCATGGTAATTATCCCATTTTCTTTTTAAGCAGCACATAAAATAGTCACATAAAGTTTGTGTAAATGTCACACAGGAAAGTTAGGACTATTAGCTGTGCCTATCTGTTCCTGGGTTTGGAAAAGCCTCAGCTCCTCCCAGCTGCAGGCTCCTATGGTGCTCACTATGCCCTGGCTGCTCCGATGTGACACCTTCTCTGGCTTTGTGAAAAATAAAAAACAGAATGAGCAGGTGATCTGGAATGACAGGCCTCAATGACGTTTATAACAGGGCTTGAATGTTGCCAATGGCCACAAAGTAAAAGTGGTGAATTGTATTAAAGAGTCAACTTTTCTATCCATTAATTAGTTGAAATAAAGTCACCATTTACCACCTGCTTCATTCTCTTTTTCTAATCTGGCAACTAGGCTTTTATTTAATCACTTTGATTGAAGTGCTTTTATCGAGGCACTTCAGATAAAACCCCTACCAAAAAGGGTCCCCTCAATTTTTTTAGCCAGTGTTGGCAATGGCAGCACTGAGTGGAGCTGCTGCAGGGATCCTGTGCAACAGGGGCTGTGCAAGCTCCCAGGGCAAGCTGCCACTGCCCACCCCAACAAACAGCATCAGGAGCTCGCAGGATTACAGAATTAGGGTATTTGTTATCCAGCAGCTATGGAGCCAGGGCATGGCACAAACAAACAGGGTGGCAGCTTGAGCGCTGAAGTTTTAGGGGTAAAAGGTTTGGATGAGCAGGTTCTTGCCATATCCTGGCTCCTCCTCATCCTTTTTGTATAGTTTCAGTATTAACTATTTGTTATGAGTTACAGCAGCACAGCACAAAGCAGTTCCCATCCCCTGCTGCTGGCAGAACACACTGGAGGCAATGCTGCAGTTTTTTTGATCACCATCTGCCTCTGGTGTGAGGGGAGCGCAACAGAATCTGATCGGGACAGAGCTGGTGATGACAGGCGTGCAATCGGTAACGAATGGCCCTGCCCCACCGAGGGACACTCTCAGCAACAATGAGATGGCTGAGTCTGAATGAGTGCCTGGATTAAGGGAACAACAAGAGGTGACTCTCAAGCATGGCAGGGCAACCTCAACCTTCCCTTTTTCTATAGGCCAAAGAATGATACCCCTTCCCCTCTCCTACCCCTCTTCCTCCTTCATCAATGTCCTCTTGATGCGATTCTTCCAAACAGCTTTTGACAAAACAAGAGGAAAAGGTCACAGCAGTTAACGTCCCCCTCAACATGATCCTGTTTGAAGCAATGCACTTTTAGAAATTCCAAGATTAATTACTTCAACTTCAGCTTCCCTAGTTTAAACTCTTGTGTCATGACAAAAAAATATATTTACAGTAGCCATCCTACAAGATGCTCCTAGACTGGCCAAGCTTGGCTCAATGAGGACCTGAAGGTTTGTGCTCAGAATGAAACATTTAAAATATGTTTACATTGAACGTACTGTTTTACTGCAAGTTATTGCTACAACCAGTAATACAAAGCATATTTGCCACTAAAAGCCTGAAGACCTCTAAGGTCTCGATAAAGAAATGCTGAGATCCCAGAGGGCACCTCTGAAGGTCAGCATGACAGAAACAACCAGAGACAAAGGGAGGGAAGACAGCTTTGCCTTGACATAGTGGCAAGGCAAGGTCTGGAGAAAAACTCCCAGCCCACCTGCACAGTTCCCTCCTGCAGGTTGCATGTTTGCCTGTTTAAAATTAAAATACATTTAACTAAAACCTGTAGTGAGTCCATTACATTGGCCACTTCCACAGATACTTGCAGCACTGGAGAAAGCAGGGGCATATGAGTGCCAGAGGCTTGCATCTGACAGGCTCCAGGCACACCAGCTTCCCCTCTAAAAACACTAATTCTGAAGACTTGTGTCTTACTCCTTAAATTCCCTCATGACCACAGGTACAGCACATTCCTAAACCATTATACAGTGGACTGTTCCTCTAGGTATCCTTCATGCATAGGATCATGCAGAAGGAGGAGGAAGGATGAAGGAGGAAGGAAGGAGAAACAGGTCTCTCTTCAGTGTTAATAGCAAAGAAAATTTTCCAAAGTCACACATGCCACAATACCAAAATGTGTTTTACTGAAACCCACAAAGTGTAAGGACTTATTTTGAGAAGTATGCTCATCCCCCAAAACACACCTCTGTAGGTGTGCTGGAGTCATCTTCTGACCGCACCAGACTACCCAGTAAGTTCAATTTTACAACAATAAGGTCAAGGCCATATTTCAGCCCCCTCTTCCTGTCAATTACAGTAAAAAGAAGAATAGAAAACACATTAGTAGGAGAACAATGATGTTAAAAATACATACCAGTATATCCAGGCAGGCTGCTTTCAGTAGAGTTATTTGGTCTGCAATGGTCAAACTTGTAAAGCCTGGCAATCGCTTTGCAAATTCCACTATTTTAATAATGCACTTCGTTGCAAGTTCACTGAATTTGTCCCAAAGCCCAAGGTCCAGTCGAACCCGATGATCTGCACTGGAGTTCTGGAAAGACAGAAAGAAGGCACCATAAATCAACAACGTCCCTTTCAGCAATCGGTTTTCAAGGGAAGGAAACAACAACCACGTTTTCCTTCCAGAAGTACTTTCTATTAACATTCCAGGCATTTTCTGCAGCTTGCTCTCGGGATGATGCTGGTTTTAAACTTGGATTAATCGCCTGAAAATTCCTTGGATACTTCTCTGTTACTTATGATTGCAGAGGCCATCTGTACAAGGAATACAAATGAACTTAAACATTTCCAAATGCCACCCTCATTATTCTTCCTCGCCATTATATAATAAGTGCATTGAGAAAGACAATTTACAGTTGTACCCCAGAAAATATAAATGAACAGTGGAACAAGAATATTGGGTCATCCTCTGGAAAAAGCAGCACAATATTTGGAACATAGTTTCACATACTTAAGGTCTTAGAAAATTGGTTCTGCTCAATTTCTCGGCTCTGTGGCTCTGCCACAGCTTTCTGAAGCTACAGTCTCCCATGACTTACAGAGCATTTATTTACATGATGTTAAGAAAAATCCCATGTGCCTTGATGAATGCTACGTGCTCGTTTGATGGTGCATCCAACACACACCCTCACTACTGGAAGTGTAACAAGGACATTCTGGTGGCATCTTTCAGGGAATCTTTATATTCACCTACCTCAAAGTCTCCATAATTTTCTAGAGTGCATAGGAAACTTGTGTTAAGTTTGTGATCAAACTCAGATTTTCATACATTTGGAACAACCACTTAACCCTTGAAAAAGGTAAACATGTCAGCCAAGGACAGTCTGACTCAGAATCTGCTGTGACCCATTTGATGATGCCAGCCCACCAACACCAGGTGTCATGAGAAGACCTGGTGAGTCCATTCCAATCAACCCAGGACTCCAGCAGAGTGACAAGAAACAGGTAATGACAGAGCTCTGAAATACCCAAATCTCCTCTCCTTCTGCCCTCACACACACTGTATTGTCAGCGTTTGATCCAATGCTATTTAGGATGCAGCCAGTGTAATGGTGTCCCCCAAACCCCTGCTTCATAAGCCACCAAGTTCAGTGTGCATTGCAGCTGCCTTCAGCATCTGGGTGATCTCCTCTTCATTGCAGGAGGAATTTTACCTATAAAAATATGCCCAGGCAGTGGCTTTCACCCCAGCTGCAGAGGAAGCCCATGTGATCAGCTGCCTCAGTCTCAGCTGGTTGAAGTTAAAATGTTAAATTAACTTTAAAATTAAAGTTAAATGAGCAGAGTCTCAACCTAAAAGTCTAACAGACATGGCAGATTAAATACCCATCAAAAAGCATTCAAATTACACAGATCACCCTTCCTTGGAGGAAACATTTCCACTGAGCCTGCCACCACCACTGCTGATGGTGAGGACATCCACCTCTTAGAAAACCATTGAAGCCATTATCTTGTCAGCTTTCTTTGGTTCATGGGAAGGACACAGGGCTGGAAGAGGTTGGTGAGGCAATGTCGAGTGAGCTCAGCTTGGCTGTGATGCGCTGGACCCCATCCCGGCGCTGCCTTCACAAGACACCACCACTACCATCAGTCATGAAGGGGAAAGTCCTGACAGGTCCCCAGGGCACCACCAGCCTGACATTCACCCTCACTTGGAACAGCGTGGAGATTTGAGCCAGGAATATTTACATTAGACCCTAATTGGAAAAAATAAATGCTGACTATGCTGAGCAGTCCGAAGGAGCATGGGTGCTCTTTCCTGCTACTCCTCTCTTTAGGGGATAATTAATTATTTCATCATTTCTATTTGAATTTTTATTCTGGGAACTTCCTCTATTTTCTTTTGGGTTTTTTTAAATGACAAAAGAAAATGTCTTTATAATGCTAAACCTAAAGAATTGCCTTCAAAATGGTCCAAAACTAATGAGTTAACAGTGATTGTAATGCCCTTTGAAACATTTCTTTTGGCTACTGGAGTATGCATCCCTCAGATTTATTTTATTTCATCCTCAAGGACCTTGGTGAAATACAGTACATTGGAGGAAAAATAAGATCAAGATGTGCAGTCATTCAGGCTGTAATTAAATTTAATAGGCAGTTTATCCAGTTCATAGAAAGATGGCATAGCAGAGAGCTACACAAAGCAGAGCCTAAAGCAGGAAATCATTTTACAATAGGGTATCCATCTGGAAAAAAAGACGTTGCATGAAACCAGCAAGTGTGAACGAAATCTTCATCAGTATCATATGAGGTTACTTTATCATGCTGCAGTGCCAGCAACGGGAAGTTTGACGTGTCTTCTATTAGGAGTAATGCACGACCGTCGTAACAAATGTAAATCTAACTCTCTATTATGCAAGCTGAAGAAGAAGGGGCAGTTAATAAAATACAAAATAACCAGGTGTTTTATTATGCCAGGTGCCAGATCCCTCAGCATTGGAGCTAATGTGGTTTACACATTACCTTTGAGATGCTACAAATGGAAAGAGTTTTAACATTCTACCTCTTAATGAATGTCAACACTAGTGTCACAGGAAAAAGAGCTGGATTTTTAGCAGCATTTCTCAGTATTGAAAAGCCAAAACTGACTCAATATCAATATATATGTTGAACAATAAAACACGGGGTTAAAAAAAAATGCACAACAGAAACAAAAACTCTGATTAAATTTGCCTGGAGATCTCCTCTATCCATGCTGTGAAAAAGATGCAGACGCTATGACTTTTCCTGAATATTTTACTGAAGCGGGTTTTTGGGTGTCTTTTCCAGGAGAAGTCTCACATGTTTTTCAGGCCTATGCACCATTGCACATATGGTGGAACAATACTGTAATACACCCTAGTGGCATCTTTATCAGTGGAAAAGCCCAACCTTGCTATGAAATCCAATTAAACAGCCATTTTTGCCACATAAATTGATCCCATTTTTTCCATCATTTTTGTTTTTTCATTGCAGGCTGCTCTGTATCCACATTAACAATATGGGATGAGGTACTCATAGAAACATACACAGCAGCAGAATCCCTACTGTCTTTAAAATCCACTTTACAAAGGAAACAAGGCTCACAGGGGCACTCTGCCCTAATCAGGAACACTCGTGGTGCCTCTTTAGTAAAAGCAGCAATGCACTCCAGCTCCAGCGAGTTCACTGAGGACCACGACACATGTCCCTGCTCAGTCCCAGTATCAGGAGATAAACACACATTATATATATACATATATATATATATATATATATATTCCTCTTCAATGGCACTGAACAATAGCTGTGCAACTTCTAAGACCACTTAAAAAGAACAAAATGCTATCAAGATGTGGAACCTCTCCACTTCCAGCTAGCCAAGATCAACCCAGGAGAATCTGCAGCAAGGGTCTGCAGAGCCAAAATTGTTTTCTGTTTTATCTTCCCTGTATCATAAGGCTGGATGTAACACAGCTGTAGACTTACAAATAATACCACTCTCAAGGGACAAGCAGTATAGTTACACTCAATTATACTATAAAGTATGACATCTCCAGAGAAATTACTCAGGCACTCTCTCTTACCTGGATGACAGTAATAAAACAGATCTGTTTATGATGGACTTTTGGAATCCATTACATTTAAACAGCTTGCTGATTCTCATCATTGGTCACTGCCCACCAAATGCAACTGTTAAGTCAAATGACTCAGGGAATTTAATACAAGTGCTATTCTCCCATTATTTTAAGTAGACTTCCATTAACTATGCAAAGTATGGGGTCACTTTTTCTTTCTAAAGAGCAGATGGATATTAATAAAGTAATTGAAAATGCTTCTCCAAAACCATTTTTAACAGGTAAAAACACACAATGGAGGGGGGAAAAAATTCACCATGTAACCTTTCCCTCTGGGAAATGCAGGCACAGTGCTCAAGAGCGAGAGGAGCCAGATACACGAGCCAAATGCCTGAACAGATTTTTATTTTTACTATCTCTCTGTAAGGTCTTTTTTACTTTACACTGCTATAATTTTTTTCTCTTTTTAGCAACAAATGAAATCTTCTTTTAAAACAGTCTGAGTGATCGTGTAACCAAAGGCACTCAGGGGCTGCTCTTGCAGAACAGTTTCTTCCATCCACCATCTCTGTCAGCACACAAATGCAAGGTTCACAAAATTCAACAGAATCCACATTGGTTAGAAACACTCACTTCTCACCTCTCACTTAGAGAATTAAATTAAAAACTCTAAGGTTATAAAAGCAATCTGTGTGCTCTGTAGTGTGAGCACGCCATGCCTCACAACTGACAGCATGCAGAACCAGGCATAAAAGCAGGACTGGGGGCAATCTTCTACATGTACTAGATTGTTACTACCAAAAAAAGCAGAGTGGCATAGGCTTTTAGCCTATAGACTCCCCTTGGACTCAGCCCTTAGAAAAAGGGCTCTGTGCTCTTTTGTTTTTGATTTCTGGTCTCTGCTTCAAGTGTCTCAGATTGTTGTCAGAGCCCTGCTGTTTGATCAGCAGCTGGTGGTGGTGTCCAGGCACCAGAGCTGTGCTCTTGTGACCAGCACACACAGCTTCCACATCCCAGATCCTCTTGTATCCTCAGTGCTGCAGAAAGGATTATCCCCTGCCCCTGTGCTGGCAGGTGGCTGGAGGGGAAGATGACCCTTACTGCAGCCCCAGCACCACTCTGTCCTTCCCACGTGAACTCTTCACTAAAGCCCTACATAAAACGCCAAAGTGGCTGCCAGACCTTACCTAGATGAGAGATTTAAACACTCTGCATTTCACACACAGACTATGAGAATGCAGCAAGAAGACAGTATTTAGCACTGCTGCTATTAGCTCTGATGCAGTGTTTGAAGGAAGCTGCATCACTCTCAAAGATTCAAGGTAAGCCAAAAATAACTCTTTCAGTATAATTTAGTTATTGCAACTTGTACCATGACAAAGCAGGAGGGAGCTGAGTCCTGTGCAGCAGTTCCCTGCTTTGGATTTCCAACAGAGCAATGCTAAAAACAAGAAATCTGCCCCAGGCTGTCCCATCAGGCTTGAGATATGAATGACCAATATCCAGCCTCAGAAAGAGTGCAGTCAAATCATGGCTACTCGTGTTCCATAGACAGACCAGACTCATCTGCTCATTACTGAGATCCAGGTGCTCTCAATAAGGGCTCTGAGATTCCAACAGGGGCATAAACTCCCCATGGGGTTCAGACAGAACCTAAGGACGAAGGCATCAGCAGTGGGTGTGCTATGCAACAAGACCCTCTCCAATTTCATCCACTTGTATCATTTCAAGAGCTAAAAGATTAATGATACTTCAGCATCCAGTACCTAATGCAAGTGTAGAGGTGCCAAGGTTTATCTTTCAACCCTTGAGGATCTTTGGCAATTACTAGGGTGCAGTACAGTACCATCCCACCAGCTGCAGTGCACTCTGCTAACTCCCAGGTGAGGTGGAAATACAGAGTAACGTGTTCCTGCTGGGAAGGACCAGAGAAACACAGGGAGGATGGGTTCCTTCCCCAGTACTAACCAGTTTACTTGGGGCTCAGATTTAAATGTGAAAAGTGCTTGTAAAAATACTTTCAGCAACATGAAAAATGTGCCTTTTTCTAAAATCTCACCATATGTGCTTGCTTTTCTTGCACTTAAATACCAAGCTTACACTCAGACCTCACTTTTGAGCCTTGCACTTTGTTCTGTAAATATATTAATATGCCATAAAAAAAAGCACCCTATCAATGAATATGGATGGCACACAGGGATTTGCCTACATCACTCCGAGAAATTTGATATTTATTTCAATAGTAGAAAATTTACTCAAACCAGAGAGTAATCCAGTGATAGAAGTATTTTACCTGGCCTCTGGGGATTGGTCCCAGATCTTCAGCTGGGGCTGGAGGGCAAGAACCATGGAGGCAGCTGCCTCCTTGCCCCAGCCATGTCACTCCTAAACTCCTGCTCTCAGCAATGAGAGCACATGCTTGACTACCTCAGGATATTTTGCACATCGCTCTGAAACAGCCAGTGCTGCTGCAACCAACAGCAAGCCCAGACCCAGCAGTCATTTCTCTACTGATAAGGTTCTAAACATTACCTAATAGTTATTTTTCATAATCTTTTTTATTATTGGATTTGCAAACCTGACATAGAATTTTCTTTAATCGATTAGTATCACCAACTTTCCCTGTATTTAGCAACATATATATGTATAGAAGAAAAATTATTTCCTGACTCAACTCTGGAGAAATTCCCATAATACTGAGCTTCTTGATGGGGGGGCTGCTTTTTCATTTCTAAAAGCAGCAGAAGTTTTTGCTGTTATGGGATCTTTTGGTAGACTGGGAAAGGATGTGTAATTTTTGGGGTAGTCATGTGCAGAGCCAGGAGTTGAACTCAGTGATCCTTGTGGGTCCCTTCCAACTCAGGATATTCTATGATTCTAGGAACAAACTGCAAATGAGCATTTTGGAAACTGTTTTACTTAAACATTTCATATTTTCCTTGACCTTGGTAGCTTTGGGACTATCACCAGTAATCCAGCAGCATTTAAGAACTCCCTACACCTGCAAAGTTGTAATCGGCTGATGCACGAGCAGAGATCACATCTTTGGAAGCCAATAAATTTCTAATGAATGATGGAATGTAACTGACTCATGGTCTCAGAGCTGGTCGTTTGGCTGGATTAATCCTCCAGGAGTCTCTCGTGATGCCGCTAAGTAGCGCTCACATCTAAGTGCAATTTCTCTCCCCAGCAGGCAGACTTTGCACACACACCTCTGTTTTTTCCTGGCCTAGGAGGTGCAAAGAGTGAATCTACTGCTCCATCTATTTAAAATGTCCAGAGCCTCCAAAACTCACATCATCCAGGCATATCCAGAACGCTTTGTGCCTCAAATCATACTCACCGTAGTGTATTTTCCCAGCTGGCAGAGTGAGGGGAAGGTTTCCTGGTGAGCTTTTCGGATCTTCTCAGTGAGATCATCTAACTCTGCTGTCATTTCATAGTTTTCTGTGGACTCCTGCTTTGAAGGTTCCTTCTTCTTTTTGTTCCTGTCATTTCTGACAGCTGTAAGAAAAGCAGAGATACAGATCACATGGGGTAATTTGGATCAACCTATGTTGCTCTTGCTGCTCTATTTCAAATCACTGTAAAATGCTGCTATTTTAAACACACATTATTTTAAGTGAATATAAAAATGTAATATTCACAGAGGACCCTAACTCCAGCTTACTCATTTAAAGATAATTTAAGAACTAAATGTAGTGAGCAGTGATGAAATCAAACTTCCACAGGGGTTTGTTGTGGGTGTGCCATCACAATCCCATGGTATCTGCCTTCCATGAAAGTCTACTGCAACTTCATATGCACAGTGTCTCAGTAACCTTGTGAGGTGGGATTTTTTTCACTGTAGAACTACAGTTGTGCATGGTGGATGGCAGAGTCCTCTGCAGCGAAGCAGTCACTATTTTATTGGATGTGAACAACACTAAAAAAAGACAGCAACTTTCTTCTTAAGTACCTCGGCATGAAAGATAACAAAGCCCCATACTAACACAAACTCCACCAAACAGAAGTTATTTAAAAGGGAAGTTAAATGTGAAAACAGTAAACAAAAGAAGATGAAACACGTTAAGCCCAAATTCTGAAGATCAAAGGAGAAGCACAAACACTTGAAAGAGAAAAAATGGCAGTGAAGCTATCTAAAGTTGCTTGCCATCTGCTTCTGCACTCAGATCAGCCTTCTACCTTCCCCCGGCCGTGGGGGATTACTGGAAATATGCATTGTGCTCACTCGTGCTGTAATTGATTTCCCACATATTTGTGTTTTGTAATAAAATATGACAGCTGCTCCATCACCATGCTGCTCTTTGTTCTTTTAATGAAAATAGCTTAATTTTACAAAACGTGCCCAGGAGATAAGTCCATGTCCACAGTATTGCCAGTAATTGTGAATTTTATCAAGAGTCTTGCTGTTAGCTAAAGCTAACGTCTTAAGTGTAACCAGATGCATGAGGCTTTACAACAAAGCCAAGCAAAATCAATCCCTCTCCCCAAAGACTCCATGTCAATATTAAACACCCTGAAGACTAAATCTTACTGGATAAATAAAACCAATCTTAACATTGTTAGCATTCAAAACCTCACGATATTTAAAACAAGGCCCTAAACTCGGAGGGTGCAGATGGTGGGTTTGGCACACGTGAGCATGGCCGGGGATTTTGGATGGCCAAAGACCTGCTGATTCTTATTTGTACTGTCCTGCCCCACAGATAGAAAGTGCATCTATCTGTGCCACAGGGAGGGAAGCACAAAGCCACCTCCATGCCAGCTCTTTTTCCCTGTGGGCTCCTCAGGCCCATCTCCACATCTTCTGTGGTCGCTTCCTACATGCCAGTGAACCACAATAATCATAAAGAGCAGAAAAAATAGTGGTCTGGGAAAGCATCAGAGTCAAAGGCATCTACAGAAATAACATATTGTCTGTAATAGAAAACAAGGAGTAGAGATGTGGAGAACATTGTTTCTCCTTCACATGGCCATTAGTCACATAGTCCATGCAATTTATGGCTCTGGTCTTCTCATTAAAGGTCTGAATTTGCAACTGAGAAAATTCTGACACCAGTCATTCACATTTTAAGCATGAACTTGACTTAACTGCGTGATAGACCCTCACTGAAGTCAGTCATGTGCTTGGCTGGATCAGGGCTGGGATGCTGACCACCCCACTGGACTAAAACATAACCTTGAACACCATCAGTTTTGGTGTTTGGAGAACACAGACCCAAAGGAGACCAGCAAGAGTGGACCAAAAAGGTTATTCCTTGCAAAGGTACAATGCTACCAGTGTAGTCAGGTTTAGGGGATGGACTGGTTCCTCCCCACTTCCTTTTACAAGTTTTCCCCTCAAGCAAGTGCTCTGATTTGTTTGCTGGACCCCAGAGTACAGCACAAGCACCATGTTTTGCACTGAAAAGACATCCAAGACCCAGAGCAATGCCTCAAGTGCTGCAAACTGCCACTGCACTTCAGAAACAAACCTAATCACTGCTGTACCTGGGAGATAAAAGAGTTCCTTAGAAAATTCTGTGAACTCCTACACAACCACAAAGAGCAATAAACCTTTGTCACAAAGCCCCACTTACTTATAGCTCTACAAGCTGATTGACAAATTTGCCAAGCAGGTGGCCTCAACAACTACTTCTCTCAACAGTTTTGAACTCCTCATGGAAGATGAACATTATTCAGGCCAGGCTTCGAAGCAGGTGCCAAAGGCTCCCAGAGACCAGAAGACAACTCTGGCAGGAACCCTGCCATGCTCTTTTGCTACCCCAGCACTGCTCCTTCTGCAGAGTACCTGAAGTTCCTTTCCCTCCAAAGGCCCTGAAGGGACAGCTGCTGATCAGTCCTCATCACCAAATTGGCCCAGCTCTGTCCTCTTTCTCTTTTGGTGCAAATCAAAGGGTAGAAATGGGAGAAGTAACACAGCCTGAAAACGTTTTTTGTTTCTCATTAACTTTCTCATATGATTCTGATAGCTTTTAAAATAATGAAAATCCAGAATAATATATATCTTCTTACTTTATTCATTAAGACTGCATCAGACATGTCAGTGTTTCCACATTCCCTGTAAGATAATGGATTAAAGTGCTGACATATAACACCCAAACTCCAAAAATAAAAAACATTTCAATAACAGTGAACTATTGGGCAGATTTAACTACAGTTATAAATCAACATGCAAAAAAAAAAAAAAAAAAGAAAAAAGAAAGACCTTAAGACAATACTATGTTTAAAGGAGTTAAATAAAAAACATATAAACACACACATTTACGCAGTAAATTTAAAAACCATCACTGCTCTGGGAACAGGAACTGTCACACCGCATGTGGGAAGGGTTTTGGATTACAGCTTATGCTTATATTACATAAATCACACCTTTTGGTATCTTGATCTTTACGTGCATATGATCACATCAATCCCCGATGCAATTCCACTGCCTTTTAATGATGATACGCCAGTGATGAATCTGTGTCACAGCTAATGCTGCCGTAGAAAACTCAGGTTATGAATTTCATTACTTGTGCACTAAATTCTGACTTGATGGCTGCATTAATTAGAAGCTCCCAACAGGGGACAGTATGGAAGCTCTCTTGCCCTATGAGAACTCTTGGAAGTTAAAGGAAAATAAGTAAGGTGGTAGTGTGGGGAAGGAGAATGCAAAAAGGTGTATCTTGATACGTGAGGAAGCCAGGTCTTGGCACGTCTCAGAAGGCTGAGTGACACACACCCACACCTGTGCACGTCTGCTTCAATCTATCTTCCCGTGACAGCTTCCCTGTCCCCTGGACACACAGGCCAGGACTTGCACTTCCACACCCAGAAACCTCCCGGCAGCCACAGCAGGGTTCGCAAGCTGGCGAGGTACTTTCTGTTGCCTTAAGAACTAGCCCCTACCTTCAGATGTTCAGCCTCCTCCCTGATGGTAGGGGGGCAGAACATCATGTCTTGTCCTGCTCACCCCAGGATTGCCATTGCCTTTTCCTTAGCCTTAGACACACTTTCCCTTTTCTGCTCCAAGTGATGGACAGGGCACAAAAATTGCATGAGGGTTATATGCATTCTTCAAGGAAAGCAGGGCCTGCTGTAGATGGAACTAAGTATAGAGAAAACACAAACAGCTTCTCTTGGAGAACCCCAGTGCTCTCATTTAGTAACCTTGCAGCAATTCTCCTGCCTGAGTGGGGTCATTTCAAGCATGTCCTAATTCAGGGAATCGTCCAGTCTTAAACACAAGCCCCTCAGGTCCCCCAAACTTAGCCACTGTTCGGCTAAGGATAGCTGGGATCCAGCCCATGAGATTCAGACAGTTTCTAGACAATCATGTAAAATCATGGAATACTGAATATTTGTACATCCATTTGTCAAAGGTGGCACAAACACGTCCAAGGGAGAAGAACTTCCAACCCACAATGCAATTTTTCCTACTACTGCGCTTCCCCAGATATCCAGAAGATACACAGACAGCTCCTTTCACGTATTAAAATGATTAATCAGCTATAAATTCATTATTTGAAATGCTATCACTGCAGTTTTGCCTCTTGGAGATCCCCATGACCTTTGAAGAGCTCTGTGTACTAGTTAGCTGGTTTTGTTCCTGTAGCAACAACTACTAGTGCTTCCAGTCAGTTTGCATTCCTGTAAAACCACACTTCTCTTGTCCCCAAATATTTTGGAAGTTACTCGTTAAGCTAACAAACCTCAAAAGCACCATAAAGCACACAGAGCAAGTCAGTAATTGCACAGTGCTGGGCACAAGGTCGGTCTGCAAAAAGACTCCTTTTGTTTGTAAAACCCAATGAGAAGAGAAGTGAGAGGTGAACTGAGGTAGGAACGCTGCAGACCTGCCAGTTCTCCCTTCTGGGCAGAGGCTCACTGTCCCGCCTGTCCTCCTGCTCTTTGGGAAGCCACTTGTCCCTGTCTGAACACCAGGCAGCCTGAGCAGGCCGATGGTGCCACTCGTGGCCGTGGGACCGATCCCCAGCACTGCAGCTGGGAAATCCAGCAGCACCAAGCTGTTTCTAAAGGTGGAAACCCACAAACCTTACACAGCTCCTCCACGCTCTTGCTTCTGCAACTCCAGAGGCAGCTGCTAAAAAAATTCTAATTCTGGCAGAAGTTAGCAGCTGTGGCCAATTTCAGTCAAATAAGCAAAACGCTTACTTACTGCCACTGCCAAGTGTGCTCCATCAGCTTAAATGGCCAACATATACCACACATTACTTTTCAACAAACTGTGTTAAATGGTATGCAGTGGCAGTCCATAAGGGTGTCTTTACCAACAGTCACCTTGGAAAATTTCAAACCAAGGGAGCCTTAGCAACCCTGCTGCTGCTGCTGAACTAGGCTGTCTGACCCCATGGTCCAAAGCAACACCCAGCTGCACATCCCAGGTCCGAGAACTGGTGGAAGAAAGCACAAATATGTGGGAACTCAAGGAATTTGAGTTTCCCATCTTCAAGACATGTAAAGGAACAAAACAATCATCTCAAAAGCAGGAAAATCACACTAGACAAACTGACGAGCCATCAATTCAGGATGGTGGAACTCCTGTTCACATTAACAGCAGTGCAATTGCAAGCCAAACATACTAAAATATGCAGAACACCAGGTAGTTATAAATAGATTGGTTTCTTAGGTCGTGATTTCCAGATGAAATAATGTTTTCTTTTAGGCAAAACAGCTCAGTCTTAAAAAAAGCCAGGAAACTATTTTAAAACAAATTTCCATGCCAAAACTTGGCTTTGACATATGGAGAATGATTGGAGACAAAGCCCATTTCAAACACAAAACTCTCATTTCTAATGGACAAAGTGAATAACAAGTACACAGTTGTGTAAGGGGCTTACAAAACCAAAACACATCGAAACCTGCATATTTTGTAGCTGATTCTGAGAAATCAACCATGTCAGCTGTTGGATAACAATCGCCAGAAGAAAACATCTCAAATTAAGTGAGATAGTATCTCTCTACAGACACATATCAAAATTAACAGGGAGCACAGAGAAACAATCATGGAAGACATTTCATAAGCACCTGGCACGCTATCATTTTTCCCCAGGCACAGAGCAAGCACATCCATTACAGAACTCGAGCCCGCCCAGGGTTTCCTATTGAGAAATAACATTCAGCTATGGCAAACCCGCCCCGGCCAACGCGCCAGGAACCTCAGTTCAACCACAGGGGAACACACCACACATCCAGAGGACATCGTCCCGTCCCCTGCCTTCACGTACACTGGCCCTTCCAGCCACTCCTGGTATTTTTTTTTTCCTTAACCTTTTTTTTTTCTTTTTTTGAGGAAGGTAAATTTGAACTCTGCCTTGCAGCTTTGTATTATTCATTACATAATTGCTATGTTTTATTAGAAATATGATCTATTATAACCTTGAATATGGTAACTTAAATGACATTGAAAATTAGATTATTCTGATTATTAGAGAAGTGAGAAAGGTACTAAACATTCGTAAGGCTGATAATCAATCAGTGTACCCATGTGAGTGCAATAAAAATCAATCAGGAGCTAGTGCGTTTAAATCTAATTTTTTAAGCATGACATTTTCTTCTGAGTTTCTTTTTTAAATGTCAGCCTCTTCTACAACAGTGATTGATTCTATCCCCAGGGATAGTTAACTCCAACTGTTTTATTCATTGCACTGAGCTCTTGTATCCAGTCTTTTCTAAATATCAATTTAATGACAACAATAATATTTTTATCAAAACGTGAAATTCAGAAATAGGCATTCAAAACAGCAAGAAGCATGGCAGTACATTTAAACTGCTACAAATACCAGGGACCTTTTAACTAGCAAGCAGTGTACTTTACTTAACACAGAAAATGGTGGAATTTTGTGTCCCTCCCATTTTCTTTTTCCTTCCATAAAAGAGAAGGCCAAGGATTTGCTTGTTTAAAACATAATTCATTTAGAAATGTTTCAGTAGTGAACAATGAATCACTGGCTATAGGGAGCCTGTGAGTAATTACCTATGCCTTCAAAATAACCTTATTAGGCTATTGTAAGTATAGGGGAGACCTTTGATACCTATAGCCTAAGGGCCTCTATTTTTCCATTCATGCACAGGGGATTTATATGGTTATATCCTGACGAAAGCAACACATCTCCCATTTATGTGTGAGGATAACTGCAGGGTTAATATATCAGAGCTGAGTTATAAGAACAGGTTTCATTATATGAATGAATGATACAAATGGATGCTCTACAGCTTTATTTAACTGGCCTGATACTTCACCTGTGGTTTCAAGGATTCTCATCAGTCTGAACAATTTTATTTTAGACATGAAATTTGGCACCTGCTGTTGTCACATCCCTGAAATATTAGTAAGTGGAATGAGTATAAAAAAGGAACTTCTAGTCCTTTAAAAAAACCCAATATCATCTGAAATCAGACATAGGACCAAAACTGAAAAGCCAATGCAAAACAACAGGCTGAAAAAAATATCCCTTGAAATTAGCTGATAGGTATGCCTTTGGCATTCTTTTATCCATTTATTTTAAATTATTATTTATATTATTTCACTGTCTTTTTTTTTAAAAAAATTGTTATTTTCTTTTTTTTTTTTTTATTTTAAGACACCCAGAAGCGAAATCATACCTGGGATATCAGCAGCTATCATACCTGGGATACCTAGAACTGCCAATCCAAGATCCAAAACCACTCCTGAAGGAAACCAAACAGTTCTACAGGCACTTTTGTCTTGAATGTTGCAGAAGGACAGGACAAAAAACCCCAAACCAAACAAACCCCAAAAACCAAAATCCCATAAGCTGTTGCCAAGTGTATGAATACAACACCTAATGCCTACCTTTATATTTACTATAGTATTTCAGGAGTGGTTCAAGTTTTGCAGAACATGGCAAACAGAGTACCAACTGTACAAAGAATAAAAATCAGGACTCCAGAAATACAAATGGAATACCCCCCACACTCCCCAAACAGGTCCTAAGAACAAATGATAAATGAAGAAGTTGCAAAAACAGAAAGACAGTAAACAAGTGGAAAAAAGAAAAAAAAAAAAAAAACCAAACAAACAAACAAAAAAAAAAACCAAAAAAAAACCACCCTAGAAGAAAATGTGTTTTGCAGCACATGGGTGTGGGCAGGTAGAGGATGAGGAGCAGCTGAGTCAGAGGCAGCACAGACAGGGCACAGCACCTGTACCAGGGGTTGAACTGAAAGCAGACTCCTTGGTCTCCTTTACCATCTCCCTACATATTGCAATCAAAGTAGGTGGAGAGATGGGATTATACATTAAATGATGAACTGTTTAAATAGCATTTGCCCTGTGATTTCCATTTTCAAAGTGCTTTAATATCATCAACTAATTGCCAGTGTGAAATAGAATAATCCACACGCTCCAAGCAGCTGATGCTTAAAGAGTTATTGAAGGTTGTTAGCATTAACCATTGTAGGCAGAATAAATCACTAATCTTTCCCGTGAAGACCCACCAACATATCCTTCATGGAAATAGCCTAGCCACATTCATTGACTTGGACAAAATTTACTCACTGGTATGTTTCCATCTGTATTTCACATAGGCATCACCTCAAGTTACTTAATATAGCCAGAAATTCCCATATGTGAGATGAAGTATCTCTACATGCAGGTCTTGCAATGTCCCTGTGCATCTTGTGCAGCTGTTAAATTAAACCACACTTGTCATTCCCTCCTCACTCCAGTCATGCCCCATCTCTCTCAGTATTCTGCATGAAATCAGTCACTTCCTTACTCTCAACATAAAACCTATGATTTTTATTAAGATCTACTATGCCACTTGCAACAGGTTGGCAAGTAATTGCATCACCCAGTGGGTGTTGCCAGTCTTTCCGTCCCTTGCACAGTGCAGGAATGGGAAGGAGCTTTGGGAATCAATCACTCCATCTGGGGAGGTTTCCTAAATTTACAGGGCTTCTGCAGATAACCCACTGAGAAGTGCCAGCCTGTGTCAGAATCCCCATGAAACTAAAACCCTCAGGGAAGGAAAGCGTTGTGCTTACTATCTACTGTTTTGGCTGCAAAGACCCCAGTGGATTTACTGGTAAATTCTGTGGCAGTCTAGATAAAATTCTTCATGCAGATGGTTAAATCAAAATACTCTGGGGAAATGGAGGACAGCTTTTCTGGAATTGCAGTGTCTTAACACATTAGCTAAAAATACACAAGACCACAAACACAAAGTGATTATTCTTTCTCTTCCTTACAGCTGAAGTGACCAAATGTATACGCAGCAGTTGAAAAACTCCTCTAAACACTCAGCCTGAAAATAAATTTCTATTAGGCTATAGTGCATTTCTTTTACCATAGGCTGGGTGAAGAAAAAATCCCTAAATTTCAAACTCTGAACTTTCAGTCAGAAATCACTGAGAGGTCATTAAATCTGTCTCATCTGATTTCAGCTGTTGAGGTGCCCTTTCAAGCTACCTTCTCAAAGCAACTGCCCTTTTGAGCTACAATCTTGAAGCCTGGTACACTATCTCTTTATGGATAACCGATTATGAGCAAAAATATCCTGAATCTGACCTTTCTCTCCAGGGTCATCAAAAGGTAAATCAGTCTACTTATCTACAGATATTACATTAATTTCTCTTAGAAGACAGTCATGGTAGTACAATGCCTCACAACTGAAAGATGCTGGGGTTATCCAAAGTCCTCATTTCAATATGCTGGGCATTATCCAGGACCACTGATGGCCAAGGAAGTGCATGGCTGTAAGCTAAGACCAGACTCTGCACACTATCCCTGCCCACTGCCTGCCTGTAACACTTCACACTTCAACCTGCCACAGCTATTTTATATCTTATCTTAACACACACTGAAGAAAAGAACATGACTTACTTTTTACTTAACTAGCAAGCTACCTACCATGACAAATTGCAACTTCTTTCCTGACAATGCCATCAACAGACTCCTTCCACAAAATAATTTTCCATAATAAGCACATTTATTCAATGTAATGAATGAGTCCAAGCTACAAGACAAATTCTGGTCATGCATGATAAAACTGACTTTATGGGACAGCAAATTGAAAGGCTACCAAAAAAAGGAGGTGAGCTGGAAGACCCCTTCCCTTTGCTGCACACGGACACACAGGACTCAGGGCAATGGCTCCCCAGAAGAAAGAGCAGAAGTTCAGGAGCAATACCAAGACAGTGTGTCACTGCATTTCTCCCTTTTATTATGGGTGGTTTCACACAGTGAACACAGTCCGGCTTTCCCCAAACAGGGTACACTCTCTACATTATTTACCAGAATTAAAAATAACAGCCCAAACTTATCCCCACTGCTGTTTTTGTCTTGCAGTGTTGCTACTCCACCGATCGCAGCAGAGTCCTATTAGTGTAAAACTACAGTAGCGTGGTGGGAGATCAGATCTAATATCTGTATCTGCAGATGGATAACACCACATTCATACCTAAGTTTCATTTCTTTGTTTTGCCCCCAAGGCTGAATTTCACATTTGTACCTCCTGGTGGCTTGCGCAATTGTGTAAAGGTGCATCTAGCGAGAGAGCTGCCAACTGACAACACGTCTGAGGGGGCTTTGCGTGCGCGGGTGCTTCATCAGGCGCAGGGAACACATCGCCTCCCGCAACCGTAAATGGAGCTCATGAAGGCACAGGAACAGTTGTTCCCGGCCTGTTTGGAGAAAGGGAGCTGCAGTCTTGAATCGCAGCACTTGTCTGCGTTACAGCCTCGGCAGCTTGCAGCCCTGGCCTCCCACTAGGCCAGGGACAATAAAAGCAAAGAAATAGCTCAGAATCTATTTACCTATTCCTCTGAAGCAAATGTGGAAAACACATCATTATGAACCTATATACATTCCTTCCTAAATGCAAAAGCTTGTTCATATTCCTACTACTAAAACAAAATAAAATAGAATTGCAATTGGGAGGATATTTCCATCTCCCGAGGTGCCACAACTGGCACCCACAGTGGAGGGTGGGGGGGACAGAGTGTGCACCCCACAACCACGCTCAGCCGCCCCTCAGCAGCCCCTCAAGCTTACCCTCCTGGCTAGCTGAAGCAGCAGGAGAAGGGAAGAACAGTATCATATTAGCCAGGTGGACTAGAAGCCCTGCTAGATCAGCCAGAAAAAAATCATCTGTTTAAGCCTCACACTGATGCACAGTCCAACACAGCTGGTGGGCACACATCTGCACTGGCCAGGGGGCTTGGACGGCAGGTGGGTTTTATTTTTTTAAAGAACAGTGTGTGTTGTTAAAGCTGCTTTGCCATAATACTACAAAAAAAAAGCTGCATCAAATGGGAAAGTAACATGCCCAGACAATACTGTTGCATCTCACTACGTTTTAGTGTGTTGTTTACATCCTTTCCCTTCCCTTCCCAAAAGCTGAGCAGTTGGAATAAACAATCTGCAGATTTGTTGTTGGGGTGGGGCTTTTTTTTTTTTTGAAGATTACATAGTCCTGTTTTCACCAACAGTAAACTAAGGAGAAAGCAAGGAGTGAGGTCAGGGGACTTCTTTTTCTTTCCATCTCAGGATTTCAGGAAAGCCACACCAAGGCAGTCAGCAGTCTCCGGGAAAGCCCTGCTGAAGCTGGCTGCTGCCACAGGTAAACAAGTTTATTCACTTTCAGCTTCAGCGTCTCACTGCCCACCCTGAAGCACTACACCCGCCAGTTGAGACACTTAAAAGGCCTTTGCCTCCCAGGCTTTTCTTCCGATCCCTTTCTGCCCGTGCATGGCACAACTCAGCTCTGAGCTCCAGCCAGGCTTAACATGCAGCAGCTGAAGCCACAGCTCACTTCTGGGATCTCTGCTCCTGGGACAGCAGCAGGCTTCAGTGTGACTCTTCAAAGCAAAAGGTGCCTGGGAGACACCTTTTTGCCTCTGTTTTTGCCTTTAATAAATACTGCTCCATCCATAATTCACATGCAGGAATACTGCTTCTCATCTATTAATGCAGGCTCTCCAGACATCTGTACTCCTGCTTTATGTAGAGGCAAAAGCATCATGGCATTACAGGGTCAAATTCCCTTAGCACACCTGCAGCAACCTCAGCTGTTTCAGCACTCACATTATGACATGAATCACTCCACAAGCCTGCACCTAATTATCAGACTGTCTATTTTGATATATTTTATCTTTTATGTACAATGCCAAAGAAGTTCTTTAAAAATACATTCCAAATATTCTTTATGAAAAAAAAAAAAAGAAAGAAAAAAAAGGAAAAAAAAAAAGCGCTTTCTTGTCTGGGACTGAAGTTCTGAAATAGCAGGAGTAAGTGGACCAGATTATTTTAAAAAGAAAGCATGCTAGTAACTACAGAACTGGCTTAAAGAGCTTAATTCTGTCAATCAGGGTCAAGCAGAATCAAATCCTGATTTCTCCATAAGAAGTTTTAAATATCCCCAGAAAAGCCAGCACATAACCTTTTTACATTAAGTGCTTTGACAGCACACCAGACCAGCCTGATGTAGTGATCACACAAGAAGCAGACAGACACTTGTTTCCAGGAAATATAAAGATACTAAGAAAAGCAGCCTTTTTATTTTTGATTTGAAATCAAAGTGATTACTGAGGGTTCTGCAACTTCCAGGGCAAGATTTAGTGCACACAAGGGAGTTCATTTTGAGAAGGCAAATAGGCAGCAGGTCAACACAGAGTTAACTCAATAAAATAATAATTTCTACTTGGATAAACTGACCTAGTTTTCCCAGACTTCTCCATGAAAACAAAGGATGCAACTTGGACATGAGATGACATCTGAAAGGGAAGCCAAGGGCTGGGCAAGGAGACTGAATTCAACACACAGCTGGTCCCTAACTAAATGAGGATGATGGTCCCCAGTTGGCACTAGAAGTGACTACCCAGCAAGGATCATCTGGCATTACAGGTGGCTGCTAACCCCAATTTATCTCATTGATGCTGATGACAAATCTTTCACATCCATCACCAGTGTGGGATTGGGCCCTGAACTCGTTGTACACAGGTTGGGTGCCTGTGCCCAGCTGGGATGATCTTCTCCAAGACTGTGGCAAGTGCAAGATGAAAGATGCACTTAACAGAAGGTTTTCTAGGAGGTCCTCAGGATATTGTTCTAGGGTTACAACCCCACGGGAAGCATGAGCTAAAACCTCAAGATTTCCAAAAAAAGCTGATGAACACCCACCTGCCCATCCAGCTGCAGAACTGCCCCAGAGCACCAGGCTGCATGGTAGACACAGTGCAGCCAGGTCCCCCAGGGCCTGGGATGTACAACATAGAGGACAGGAACAGACAAGGCTCCTTCCCGGCCCCACTTGTAACTCCTCCCGAGATTCTGCAAATCTGAACGCAACAGACAACTCTTCATTTCAGGATTCAACCCAACGTTATTTTCAGCAAAGCTCTGTTGTGCTGGAACACCTCCAACCAGCTCAAGTTAAACAATTTGCCCAGAGAAAATGTTCAATGAAGGGGAAACATAAAAGTATGCACAGAAAGAGGCCTGAGCCCCCCTCTTTTCTAATCCATCACACAGCATTAGGGATTAAATACTCATTAAAAATATATATAATAAACTGTTAAGACAGGGTATCTAGTGATTCCTCTTAATTGCCTCATTTTTCCCACACCCTGGTTTCTAGGGAATATTTTTAAATATTCCTCTTCCATTAGTGCAAGGCCCCTTTACCAGAGGGTTACCTCCCTGCCTCACTCCCCCAGTCAAGAAAGAAGACCCCAAACCTCATGGGTTTATACTGCATACCCTATGAGTAGCAGCTGATATGTCTGTGCAGTTTATGCATATATATTCACACCTTACAATGCCTAAGTTCTAGTAGGAATAATGTTCCTAATAAACATGTGAAATAGCTGTAGCTGACTCAGAAAACAACAGGAAAAGTTGCCAAGAAAAGGCTTTGCCTCTCTTTTAAGGACAAACAGGATTTAAGCCTTCTTCAGAATGAAAGGAATAAAATATTTATGCTTATTCTCCTCTGGCCCTGTTTACTTTTCCTTGTGTTATGAGAGAGGTCTGAACATAATAGGGCTTCTTTTTCTTAGTAACAACTATCCTCTTGCTTTTATTTATTGTCTTTTTTATTATTTTCATTCCTTTTCCATTTAAAATTGTTTTCTGGATGTTCTGATTTAATAGCAGCGTTCACATAAAAAGGCATCCAAAGAAGGGGCAGGGGTGAAAGAATGCATTGAGCTTCTCTTCCAAATTACTGAAAGAGAAAATCAAACATCTTCCTTGTAAAAAAGTGCTGTCAAAAGGCTCTTATGAACTAATGGTCACTTGTTCCAAGGATCTGGATCACTTGGGTTTGATCCCGGAGCTACTCGATGGGATGACCAGATGGTGCAGCACAGTACGATGCAGACTACAAGACCAAACACACACTGAGCTCTGGACTTCTTCACCAATCTTCACAAGACTCCTAATTGGAAGCATGAGAGTTCCCTGCCCAAAATGAGGCAGCCTGGTACCGTCAGAGAGCAACTCAAGCTCCTCTAAACCTAATGCTTCATCTTCCAGCATCAACAACTTTCCTATATCAGAAAAAAAAAAAAAATCATTCATTCTTGAATGAAATTTCAGATGTGACGCTTTTTTGAGTGTCTATTCCCAGTCGTGTCTCCACTAGAACCAAAACATACCATGTCACAGGTCACCTAGAACAAGTGCTATGGCAAGAAAGACACGGGACAGATAGTCCTTGCATGAAGCACAGCTATGGTGCAGTGAGGGATGCTGAACATGTGAGGTGCAGCAGTTCAGCACATAAGGATACTCACTTACTGCTGATTTGTCCTCCTGGGCTGATGCCTCCTCTGCTGGTGTCTCCAGCTTACAAAATGGCTAAGACCTGTGCAATGCCACTATCAGCCTTCTCGAGATATAGAAAAAAAACTCTCACGTATTAGCCAACATCCTATACTTAATTTTTAGAACTATAAAAATTAGATCACAATCTTTGCCACTGGGACATTCTCTAAAGTACACAGTATATAAAATTACTGCACTTCATAAGAGTATATGCAACTTGCAGATTCTGTGAAATGTAGAACTCCCCATAAACTTCAGGACTTCCTGGCAATTTCGATTTTTTTCTGTCTCTCCTCCATTGTATTACTATTTCCATGATGCAAGGTGTAAATCAGTTTGTTGGGAGTTAAGAACAAGAAGAGATGGGAGGAAGCAAAGGATTTGCAGCAGCACCCATTGCACTAGGGCAGAGTAACAGCAGAAAACCTGTTAATGATGGGAACAGGAAGAGACAGAGCAGGTGAAAACAGAGTCCCTGGATTGACCAGTGTGTCCAGGAATGATGTCCTCTCCCAATCCTTCAACCGCACAGTGATGTCTTCACCAAAACCACTTGCAAAGCGAACGGAGCTCAGCTCTCTGCCAGCGACCTGGCACCCCTCAGCCATCTGACAAATTGTATGTGTGCCTGCTGCTGAAGGAGTGAGGTGGTCCACAGCATTTCTAAAACACTTTCCTTGATCACTCAGTATCATTCAATTTAGTATCTGTGATGTTAAAATCCATCCTCACTGCTAAGTTTTCCTTTTTAATTTAAGGCTTTTTTTTTTCTCCAAGCTCTCAAGTTTTACAGCAAAGAGTTTCCCAGGTTCAAATACATCAAGTTTTGCCTCCAAGAAAATACTTAGGTGGAGGATCAACCTCTTTAACATAGGAAAAAAAAAAAAAACAAAAAAAGGTTAAAAAAAAGGTAAAAAATGCATAACAGTATCTCCCAGTAATCCTGCTTCCCTCAAGTTTAAAGACAGCAAATGTTTAAAAATGTAATGCATTGAAAATGATAAAAATGTAATACACTTTGTTAGTCTGTTATTTTCAATGGTTTGTAAAGTCCTCCCTCAGAGGATTGGACTTAAATCATTCATTAACTTGAAGCTGATTGCTTTGTCCTGCAAAGGGGGAAGAACATGGATTTCTCAGATGTAACCCAATTTCCTAACAAAAACAACCTGATGAAATTCAGTTACCGAAACAATCTATCATACCCTAAACAGAAGTGTAAATAAATTAAATTACAAAATGAGCTCCTTCACCAAAGTCTAACTTTACGGAGAGTATTAAAATTAACATTTCACTTGCTTCGAAGTTTGAAAAAAGAAAGAAAGAAAAGTAGGTCAGCATGTTTCCCCAGCATGTCTTTCTGACTCCATTAAAACTGTCTGTCAGATGACTAACCATGCCTGTAATCCAACTAAAAGCATGTTTGCTTTCTGTTGCACTTTCTGCCAGGGGAAAGGAGGAATTCCACTTAGCTTTAACTCTGAAATTCAGGTAAATGTCTCCAAAGTCAGACAATTTCCTCACATTTACTTACCAAATCTGTTTATATCAACAACAAGCAACTGGTTATGGATGCATGGCACTGAGAAATGATCCCACAGCTCATTAAATGCCGATCAGCCACAGGCACCGCCTGTAGGGCTTTAAGGTACAACTTGTAGAAGTCAGGTTTCAGAGCTGTTGTCTGATTGACAGACTTTTCATGAGTCCTAGATTTAAACATTTCAGAAACAGGCAAGCATGCAAACAAGTACTGGAGTAAAATAAGATGGGGCAAACCCATTTCTGTTCATTTTGGGCTAGAGGACATTAAAAATTCTAACGTCTTATGATCTTTCTTTTTCCTTTTATAGAATTGGCAGCTGAGCGTTATTTAAGTTTGGATAGAAAGGGTGCTATTTCTACTCCTTGTACACCATCTACTTTAAAAAATCCTTTACACTTTCCACATGAGCGCTGAAGAACTGGAAATTAACTGTTCTGATGTATTTTAAAACGAGCATGTGATACAAAGTCAAACTAAAAACAAATCGAGGCTATTTTTAGAGCACAGTCCTAGGGCCAGCATCCCAGCAGGAGGAGCTGCAACGTGTCAGCCGGCTTATCGCAGGCACGGCAATGGAAAACTCTCTCTGCTCTAACAATTCATCCAGCAGATGAAAGCAAGCAGTGAGAGCCTGACAGCAGCAGAGGGAAATCCAAGGCCTCATCTACTTATGGAGAGATCCTCCTAAAGCATCTTTGAGCGCTTACTGGTTTCTGAGTGCCTGCTTTCCATCTTCCACACCATCAGCACGGGAGCTGCTCTCTGCAGAGGGGCCAGTGAAAGCTTTGCTTCTTTGCCTTTTGCAGAGGCACCTACCCAGTGTGAGACTGTCTCCAGTAAAATGGTCACCAGGAAAACAAAAGTTTGCAGATATAAACCAGCAGGAAGATATACACACCCTAAACATTTGTTTCTTCTGAGGGGAAGGACCAAATAAGCCTCTCCTTTGACAGAGAGTCCTTCAGGAACATTCGGATTGCTGCAGTTCAGACTTCCCAGAACTCTTGGGAACAATTTACTGCATTTCTCATGAACCTTGGCTACTGTAGATAACATTTTCAGGTTGGCCTGACAACCAAATAAGCCATGTTGAGCTTCAAGGCCCAGAACACTGGCAATTTGCTTGTTCCCAGACTGATATTTATCTCATTGACATTTCTCCATCCTTTGGATTCAACATCCCAAAAAAAAAAAAAAAAAAAAAAAAAAAAAAAAAAAAAAAAAAAAAAAAAAAAAAAGGGGNAAAAAAAAAAAAAAAAAAAAAAAAAAATTAGGGGTAAAAAAAAAGAGTGTTCAAAGGGAGAAAAAAGATACCAGAGAAACCACAAGGGCCAATAGAAAGTGCAAGCCACATGGCACAATGGCAATTAGAAAGAGAGATGCAAAGATGCTCCGTGTCCCCAAACAACAAAATGATCCGAATGAGGAATATGAAGCAGTGAACTGAGTGCATAAAGGAAGAATGGAAGCTCTGAAACAAAGCTTTTGAGGTCATGGGATTGGGGTCTCAGCAGTTATGTCCGCATGACAAAGCAAATGTGGCCTCAGCATCATTCTTAGGAGAGCAAGGACTGGGTAGGGACTGGCTACCTCTAGGTTTCCCATCTGCTCTTACAGCAGCATTGCCCAGCACAGGACAAGACAGAAAGGATAACCCAGGGTTTTCCTTGCCATGAAAGCAGCTGGGATACTAAACTGAAGAAGAGGCAAAGGCGACCTGCAGTGGCAACACAAATGCATAGAGCCAGTGTCTTTACACACACAATTTCGAATAATACTATAAACCAAAGCAGGGGATGAGAAATAACAGAAAAATGCCAGAAAAAGAACAAGATCTATGTTGAGAAGTGATTTTGTAAGAGATACCTGCCCGAAATGCATTTTACTGGGAAACTGATGAAAAAAAAGCATCTGATGATTCCTAAAATACCCAAAAAGTGTAAAATGAAAAATAAGAAAAGTAAGACCTCTGTCAATGCCAACTGTTCTCAAGAAAGAGCCCAATCTCCAGACAAGGATCTCCTCAGAAGGTGGCACGTGGCAGGACTGCCACAGAAACCCGAGTTGCAAACACCAACAGACACACTATGGGCTCCTTTAAAATAAGGATGGGTTCAGCAAGGTCTGAGGACTTTGCTAGAGCACTGAACAGTACTGAGCACTTCTCTGGAATGTGCTGCATGTCTAAGCAGAAATTAGACTGTGTTTGCATTATGCTTTTCCCAGGCTTTAGTTATGTTAAGTTTCACCTGTAATGAAAGAAAAGTTACTTGTACAAGGACTGTGCCACTCAGCTGAGTTATCTTCCACAGGACAAGATTGAGAGCCTTTCAGAAAGTCCTTTCCTAAAGCACATCTCTTTTAGAGCATGGCTGCGTACGGCAGTACAAATGATTAGTGTAATAACTTTAGAAGTGTCACAAATTTAATAAAACACCTTGTTAAGCAAAAACGTAAGAAAGGCACACATTTACAGTCATTGAGGACTAGGATTGATGGATGCAGAGAAAGGCTGCAGAGAGCACACGAGCCCTGGTAACTTCTGCCAGGATCTGTGTTGTCATAGAGACAGCAGAGAGCGTTGAAAAGTTCACAACGGTAGCTATACCTTAGTGAATAAGTCTTAATGTAACTTCCAGCTGAGGACATGTAATCAATCTCTGTATGAGCTTATTGAAGGAATTCCCTTTATGCTTACTCAGTCCTCAAGAGCCCAAAATGAGGGAAAATATTTTAAAATAAATATTTTACTACTTTTGAAGACATGCCAAGTGCTTCTCTTGGACTGGGAGAGTAGGGATGGTAGTAGCAGGAAGATAACTGCTTCTTTTGAAAAAGGAATTATGTAAAACATGAAAAACTTGATATTCAATTTAAAAAAATCCCCAAACACTAGCACCAACTAAAAGAAAAAGCATGGAAATAGTCATTCTAGAGCAGCCTGGCAAGTTTGGCCACATGCAGCAGTTTCTCCCCCTCCTCCCAGACACTTTCCTGGCAAAGGTGGTTGCAGCTCTGGCATTTCACTGCTGCTCTTCTCCTGTTGGGTTCAATCAACTCACCCCCTATTACATGGCAAAACACAGCACTTTCCCTGTTCTCTCTTCCCTCTCCATGCCTTTCTCCTGGCATCTCCCTCTCCAGTGGCATTTGACCCCTGGTTTACCTTCCTCAGGGCAGCAGCACCCCGTGACCTTTTTCGGGTCCCTGCTTCGGGCTCTGTCCCACCACTTGGGAGGTATGGGACACTGCAGCCCACAACAAGCAGCACAGAAACAGTGCCAGGGGCTGTTTATTGGCCGAGGTCTTCAGTTCTTAGCTTACACAATTATGGGGTTTCTATGCAAGGAAGGGGAAAAAAAAATTTGCAGCACTAGCATGCTGCAGTTTAAAGTTACAGCTATTTGCATAATGCCTGAAAGGCAAGGAATAGGAGAAAAAGAGAACATTAGGACACATTCTTACTTTTCCCTAACATTTTAGGATATAAAGATCAGACTAATTACCAGACAGTCTTGAGCTGAGCAGGGTTCACTAATCACACTGTGCTGGAGGAATTAGGAGAGAATTTACTTAGCCGCATCATGAAAGGTGCCAATAAATTGTTCAGCTGGAGAGTTAACATAATAAAAAAAAATCATTTTTTATGTTATTTTCTTTAGCAGTTTATTAATTGCTGCCTGAAATACTTTTCTGAAACACAACGAGCTGCAAATGAATTCATGGGCTATTAATCTGCTGTACATGGCACTGGAGGGAAAGCTCATTAGGTGAGTTGATGCAATTACTGCTATTACATAACCATCTTCACAGAACATAGAGTAAATTATGGATAATAACATTCAATCTAAGTTGCTCCTTTAAACATTAAAGCTGGCAAGTGAAAGCTATGCAAAATCAGGGGTAAAGGCTAAAACACAGAAGAGGCAGACCCCAAAAGGAGAAAGGAAAATCAGATCTGCTTCTTTGAAGACAAAAAAACAATGTGAAAAGCAAGAGACGTTTGTTTAACCATGGGAAACAATGCACAACAAGTAGAACCCCGTTCTCCCTACAAGAGAATTTTAATTGTATGTAGATCATCTTCAGCCACCCAGCATAACAAAGTGTGCATTATCACTGGCAGAGCACAGGCTGACACTAGAGCACTGTGGTTTTTTTTGCAGGGGAAACCCTTCCCCATTAGCTTTGCTGTCATCTTAAAACAATCTCCCCATCAGTGATATTGAGAGTTTGGCATTAACTTTTAAAAGTTTCCAATTTTTCAGCCTGAACAAAAAAAAAATTACAAGATTTCCTATCTGATTAGCAACTGAAAAAAATCTCCAAAACAATCTGTCCTTAAAAAACAAAATAAAAAATATTTGATCTCTATGGCTTGGGCATAGGTTCCCCACTAACTATATTCTCCAATTCTTAATTTAATTGGTATTTTCACAGTTTACATCTTTCTACTTTCAAAGAACTTACAATACAAGGTCTCCCAGCCCCTGTGAAAAGACATAATTTTCACTTCTCAAGGTAGGAAAGACAGAATAATCAGCTTGTAGGGTTTAGAGAGAGGAATTAGTCCCAGAACAGAATTCAGGGGTTTGTGATTTCTACTCTGATATTTAGCTCCTGCCTCTCGAGAAAGCAAGTTAACAGGCAAGGCAACTACTCTGTAATTTTTGAAAAATCCCCCAGCCACTCTGTGGTATTTAGGCATTCAGTTAAAATCTAGCCTGTAGCAAAGCAGAAACAATTCCTAAATGCAGTGCTTCCTGCTGGCTAAAAAGAATAAAACAACCCCAGTTCAGTTCTGACTAACATCTAAATAAAGATTGCATGCATTCTAATTAGTTCACTTTAAAAAGACATCAGTGAAATCTGCATGAACTTCTCAAATGCAACTATGCAGACTAGCTCTGCACTTAGCCACTCACTGTGGATGGAATCATGCTTCATTAAGGAGACTGAAAAAATTAAAGAGAAATAAAAAATACAAACATGACAGTTCCTCAAGTTGATGTTTCCTGCTTGCCAGTTTCAACTAGAATGAAAATAAGTAAATCCATTCACTCTATTGTTCAGTAGCAGAATGTAATCACATGTTCCAAGAAGCATGAACATTTAAATATTATAAGACTCAAGTCTGTGACAAAGAGCAACAGACATTTCCGGGCAAGTTAAAAAAATCCCCAAGAAATACAGAGCACAGAAACCAGATTCTCTCCTCTTCATGATAGTTTCCCTGCATTCCCTCCCTTCCTCCTTCCCTCCCTCCAGAGAGGTTAATTGTAAGCAGATTTGCAAATCTGAACATTGCTTCAGTGCACTGAAGTAATCTGGAACAATTCTGTGCCTTTATAAACATAATTTCGCTCTATTAGAGCTCACTGCAGACAAGATTTATGCCAGTATAAAGAGTGCTTCTCTGCATCACACCCTAGTACGTGGGCTGGGTTGTGCCTGAGGGGACCCCAAATATCATCAAGTACAGTGACAGTCCCTGCAGCCTACACAGTTTATGAAAAAGGATGGAAGTTGAAGAGCTGCTGGGCTAAGCTGGGTAGTTGTGGCAGAAGGGAGCTCCATTTTCTTCCCCTTTATGCCCTATAAAATTTCCAGTTTAGGTTCTCTTTATGAGCAGGCTTCACCTTACAAAGTGACTACTGCAGCATCCTGCTTGAAAGAGTCCATTCTTGTCGAAGAGTTTTGCCCAGCTTCCTGCGTGCTCCCTTAATTGCAGGAGGCAGTGCCGTACGTGTGACCCCTCCTGAGCACCCAGGGCCCGCATCCAGGCAACAGCGAGCTGCTGGCAGGCACCTGGGGTCACGCTGAGGATGGGGCTTCAACAGCAGCATAGAGATCACGTAATAGAAGGGCAAAGGTTAGTTTCCTAAGGCTCTCCATCACATAATGAGCCACTGTCAGCCTTAGTAGCCTTCTCACTGAAGCAGCAGCAAAAAAAGAATCTCGCATGATCACCGTTTGTCTCTACGTGGTGATTAAAAACACCAAACAGACTGGGAGGCTACGAAGGACAGAAGTGGTGTGGAGTGGGGTCCAGAGCCTCAGCTGCACCTAAACTGCCCTAAGCACTCCTACATGAGCTGAGGTGGGACAGCCATACAACAATGCCCAAACCTGATGCATTGCTGGTGGAAGGACTGGCTCCAGGCCCTGAACCTGGAGCTGCAGCTCAGGTTTCGGGGACAAAGCTCTGGAGTTTCTGAAGGAAGAGTATCTGATTAAAGACAGCAGGGTTTTATTTCAAGCTGTGTTTTGTCCTGTTGTAGGATGATAAGGCAGTCATCACTAAGTCGTTTCCCCTCACACTCTTTGTCTTGCCTATCTGGAGCACAAACTTTTTGCAACAGGGACTACACAATGAAAGATGGTCCCTACACTAGTGGGATCCAGTTTCAGCAGGTCTCGCAGATATTATCACAAGGCAAATAGCTCCACTCCTGCCCTGGAGGTAGTGTAGTTATTGACCTCTCTTGATCAGATCTGGGGAGTAAAATGGGGTCGAAGATAGCTTTTTTTCCCCCTACATGAACAAAACAACATATAAAGAAATGCAAATTTGGTGCATTCCTTTATCATCTCACTTCACTCTCTGAAACAAGATAAAAGCATACAAGAAATGCTCAGTATCTCTTCTCTTTCAAACACTGTACCCCCATTCTTGAACCTCTACTTATCACACTGGCTATGCACCCAGTTCCCATCTCTCCTCTGATGTTTGTGAGGAACACTCATTAAGCTCAAAGGGAGCTGCATATGCAGGAACTTTTGCATGCCCTTTAAAGACACAACAAATAAACACCGGACTGTGGCTTTTAAGCACAGATTACTCTGTATACTGAAAACCAGTATCTACTCCTCCTTAGCTCCTGGGAACAGACCTTGGGGTTCCTATTTGCAGGTGCCATCATGATTACTTTCCCCAGCTGGGACTGGTTTGAGCATTGTAGGCTTGTTTCCCTGTGAGATTTCTCTGATACTTTTTTCTGTCCTTTGTTCATGGTTTTCACATTACAAGATAAAAGAACTGTAAGAAGACAAAAAAATAAAATGTGAATAATGCACTGGGGGAAAAAGAAAAACCTCTATCTGGTAAGAAAAAGCTGAATGACAGATGTGCCTTTGTTTACATAAACTTCTAAAGAAACGGAGTTAAAACCTAGAGATATGTATGAAAGAAGGTCAGATAAGAAAATAGTTTCTCAAATCTCTTAAGAGATGAAAAGCTCCTGTTTATGAAGGGATAACACAGAATCACTTCAGACTTAGTTCTTAAACCCAGAAGACAAGACACACTGCATTCAAACTGATGACATTTAAAATAATTTCTCTGTTCCCTTGCAAATGCCTTCTACAGAAATGCAGCCAGAGGACATCCCTCACTTTTCTCCAGGATCCTGTTCCCCCTCCAACCTGCTATCCCCCTTTTGGTGCCTGTAGAATTTTGAGATAAAGGCAACTGCCAAAGGGCAATTTCACTTAGTTCACCCCATGAAACAGGCAGAGCAAAACTTTAATTCCTGCTGGCAAAGCTCCAGCTACCCTATGGGAAAAAAGCAATCCATCACCTAAAAGGCAGTAAGTCTTTCTAGTTTATCCAAAGTAACTTTGGTTAACATGTTCGAAATACTGCTGATACTTCCAAAACCTACTCTGATGTGACGTTACAGCATTTAATAAGATTACTATTTCACGTCAGCAATAAAGTCCTTAGGAACTTGAGACCAACAAGCCCTCAAGTGAGAAAGTGCTTTTCTTCTCTTCCAAACTACATCATACTGTTTTTATATTAAAAAACAGCTTCATGTGCACTCCATATGCAGTGAAATAGCTATCAATAAAACCCTCCTCATACAATCTTATATCTTTGCATTTAGCTTACTTTCTCCTCTACTCCCATCATAGTCTCCACTCCAACAGATCTATACCTAAGTATAGATAAGTGCACTTCAGGCACACAAGAAAACTAGAAACCCCAACACAGACAGTGAATTAATGGAAATCCTAAGATCTCCTCTCTCAGTAGCTTGAAACTTTCCAATAATCACAATTTCACATTTCCATGAAAAGAAGCTGGAAACACCGCACAATTGTCCAAAGGATGTATCTCTGGTTCTTTCTCCACTTCTCAACACTCTCTCTCTCAGAGGAAAGAGAGGGTGGGAGAGAGAAATGGCATACAGAGAGAAGGGACAAATGTGACTTTAGAACCTCTAGCTCTTGACCAAGTACAGAGAAGGGAACTACTGGGATGCCCCACACAATTCAGAGATGTAAAATGCTGAAGATGAGAACCAGTTTAAGTCACAGTTCAGACATAAATGCCTCATCATCGTCAATTTTTCTTTTCCTGTGATCTTAAACTCTCTCCAAGAAACTTTTGTGGGTGAATTAAAGTTAAGAACTGGTTGGGCAATTTTCCCTTCTCTCTTATGCACACACTGCAAATTTCTGTAGTGGTTATTACTGGTATTGACCTACTGACACCAGGAACATCGCTGATAGAGGTAAAAACCCTTAACAATCAAACAGATCACTACACCAGAGACTTTTTTGCTACTGCAATCAATCCAATCAAAAATGAGAAAGTTTCAGAAGCATTACCCCATGGGATCTGAAAAAGGCTTTTTTAGCTATATTTTCAGTCTTGATGGGGATATCAATAAACTGGAAAAAGAAAACATCACATATTTCTCCATAAATATTTTAAAGTGTTAATTTAAAGGGCAAACCAGGGATTTCTAGAAAAGAAGGAAGAGGAAAATCCTTTGGGGTTTTGGTGTGCTTTGCATAGTCAGGTTTACTGGCTTTGCAGGTTTAGAGAAAAGCACTTGCCATCTCATTTCACCTTTCAGAGAGGGTCCAGGCAGTAAGAACACACAGCTTTTAGGCTGCAGTGTTAAGGACTCAGAAGTCTGTAAATACAGGTCTAAAGTTGTGTGCCAAATTCATACTCCTTTCCCTTCATATGAATGCACATACTGGCTTCAATCAGATAATTGCATAATAATTTTTTTCCCTTAGGACTGCCACATATATGTACTATAAGACAAACAATAAATTGTTTTTGAGACAACTTACATTCTTTGGACATCCCCACTTCAAAGCACTTCTGTAGTCTGCAGTACTGGCAGCGATTTCTGGTAACTTTATTGATAACACAGTTTTTATCTCTGTGACATGTGTAAACCATGTTCTTCTGGATACTCCTGCGGAAAAAGCCCTGGAATCAAGAAAAAAAGAAATCAAGTAAGCTTCTGAGCTTTCCATAAACCATAGAGACAGGCACAAATGTTGCTTTAAAGTAACAAAACTAATTCAAAGTTATGGCTGGAGTATGGCATCTTTAAAGACTCAGTCTTACTATAATTTAGTAGTGTTTGTTGCAACATAAGACTCATCTCCTAAATAAAAACTAATTATCTAATGCAACCTAAGGCCAAAATAAACAAAGCTAGAACTAGTAAGAGCATTCAGGAAATGAAGTCCTAGATTTTACAAAAAAAGCTCAGCTAAAAATCGTTTGAGCTTATGAATGTAAGTAATGAGTTGGGTAAACAACAGCCTTCCTAGCAGATCCACTTGGAAGTCAGACACTCATCCAATAACAAACAGACTCACTCAGCCTGAAGGTCCCATCTATTTTTGTTACTGCAGAGACTCTCTAGTTTGAAGGCTACACCTCAAAAGAGAAATAATCTGAAACCCAGGTCTCTTAACTGCTGAAACTCCTACAGCAATTAATGGGGCTTCTGCAGGTGGAAGAGTTCCAGTATCAGGTTATTGAGTTGTGAACTTGTAAAAGTTGCCAATTACAGCACTTTTTTTCTTACTCAGATACAGCTGTGAAAATAATCAAGTAATTACAATGATCTTGAACAGAAATTAAAGAAACCTAGAGGTCTGGTTTGTACTTAAGGAACACTATTTGACTAAACTCCTCCTTCAACAAGTAAAAAACAGAAAAATAGCCATAAATGGTAAGGTTAGCTAGTACAGAAAAAAGGCAAAAGCCAAGTTAATTTCACTAAACCCCAAGCTTTAGATAATATCATGTAATAATGAAGAAAAAAAAAAGAGGATTACTTTAAGCATTTTAGAGCTCAACCCACAGATATTCAGGAAAAGTATTTCTGCAACAGATATTTGGAAATTTGACAGCACTATTTAACCTTCTCACTCAGATTTTGAAAATGGTTTCAGCAAGCACCAGGGTCAAATTTCAGTCAACATCACAACATTATGGAAGAATAGTTAGTAATTTAATATTTGTTGGAGGGCTTGAGAGGTTAAAACTCTTCAACCAGCCACATGTTTACACCCTACAGGGAAGCTGTAAACTTGATGCCGCAGACGATAGCTCTGTGCCCACAATGCCTTTGTCTGAAGATGCAATCATGGTAAGATATAAAATTGGCTCTCCTTGAAGCGCTCACCAAGATACGTGTGCAGTTCAAAAGACAAAACTCCCATCGTTCAGAGCTGAGTGAGAGACTTTCTGGCTATATGATCAGGGAGTGGTAGGGCAGGCAGTAAGGGCTGGTCATAAATTCCTTGCACAACCAACATGCTATAGATGTTAATGTTATGAAAATACCATAGATTCACTCAGAACTGAAAAATGCCTCCTTAATCACATAACCCCTGGCAAAAGTTTTCGGCAGCTCTTGCACAGGCAAGCCTCATCCTGAGGTGAGCTCCTCTGATTTAAGAGATATTTATTACTGCCATTGAAGTGGTAAATAAAAACTCTCCACATCTTTTCCTTAAGCTACTGGACCCAGAAGAAGAATTTAAAGCTATTTGTTTGGATAATTAAAACCTTTTAAGTCATCAATAAACACTGCTATTTTATATTCTATACTTCTGATCATTACCACTGCTTCAATTGTTGCAATGGCAAGTATGGCAAGTGTATGTACATTTGTTTACTTGCTAAAAAGAAAATTTACGGCAATATTCACTCCTTTCTTGCTTTGATATTTCCCTGTGATGCCTGGCTCTGGGGTCATTGATATGCTAACAACAATAGTGAGGCATCTATGGCATCTATTTTGGTTTAATTCAACAGGCAGAAAATGTGAGCTGTGCTCTCTCTCTCCAGTTTATTTGGTCATCACTTTCTAGCTGGAAAGATGCAGGACAAGCCAAAACTTGTAACTTCTATGGCAGCCACGCCAGTCTAATCCAGTGCTGCTGCAGGTGATCTAGCACCCACAGCCACCAATGGCATTACTCTCCTACCACCAGCCTGATAGGGCAAGAAACAAAATGGCCCAAAAGAACAAGTCACCCAGTAGTGGGAAGAGTCAGTCTTCTACAAATACATCTGCACTCTACCAAAATACAACCAGTAGCTAATGGCACCTTCTGATCAGTTGTTCTGATGTATAGCTGCAGGGTGTGCATCCTTATAAGCCAGGGTTTAATTACAGCCCATCAGGAAGGAAAGCAGAGGAGGCTGACTAAGTCCTTACCAGACAAACTTGACCACACAGTGCAGCTGAAAAATGTGATCCATCTGCAGACAGCAAGTATAAAGCATTCATGAACTCATTACTAATAAAAAAGGCTTAAGAAGAACAAATTTGGAAAAAGCAGATCTCTAGGTTGAAATGAAGACAGTTTCCTCATCAGCCTAACCTCCCCAGGCAATGTCCTCCACAGAGTGAAACATATAGAGGAGGATACTAATTGTGGACGCTTTAACTGCTCTTTGACAAATTACTTTTAAACACCTGTATCTGATTTTCTTCCTGGATTTAATAATGGAATATAAATAAAAATGAACTTGTTTACACAAAATATCCAGGTGAAAAAAAGGTGTAATGTGGTCCTGGTCAAAGCTAAGGACATGATTCTCAACAATGTATTAGTGCCCACTCACAAGTATTCTTCTCAAAGTCAGCATTGGAATACCATTCCTTGTAACATTTGTGACAAACTCATTTTAAAAGCTCAGCAATACATCATCAAAAAACATTTGATTTTTAAATTTTCCTCTGGACAGGCACTAAGATTATAATTATCTTTGCACACACCCCCCAAACCAAGCCAGGACAGGCGTTCAGGCACTGGTAGGTGAGGAGCATCATTTGCTGGGCACTGGGGGCCCAGTTTCCCCACCCGCCTCCAGAAGCCTGGTGTGGTGCAACCACAAGTTATGGATGGCACTGCAAGCAGGGTCATACTCAGAGATACTTCCTGAATCTGGGCTGAAAAAAACAGAGTATCCTGTCTTTCCCTCTGCAGGGGTTTGGACCCCAACTGCAGCTCTGCAGTGAAATAAAACTGTGCAGGACATGGAGATGGCAGAGCAGGTGCTTGATGCCCAGTTAAACAGAAAAGCACATTTAAACCCCTTCAAGGCTGGGTTCCAAATAGCACAGGTATAATAACCGTGGCCTTTTCACTAAAAATACTGAAGTTAGAAGCAAGCCTAAGTTTTCCTCCAGGCACCTTCTGTCAAATGACTCCCATTTGATCTCACAACCCCAATAGTTTCTTTAAAAATCAAGAAAATTCAAATGTGACCTGATGTTAAGAAGTTGTCAGAAACTTCAGAGACTGAAAACCACTACTGCTTATAAATTAATCAACTTCTAGTGCCTATTGGCTCTTGGAAAACAATATACTAGCAACTATAACACAGTTACCTCCAAATGAATCTGTTTGGCTGAATATTTACATGAGCCATTTTTTATGCAAATATTTTAGCATCCCATCCAAATTAACACCCTGTCATGAGAGATGAGACACTCCAGTGCCAAAAACAATCACAAATTATTTTTTCTTTGTAATTTAAAAAGCCTTATGAATATAAAAAAAACCCATTCAGTGAGACATAAAGCATTACTGTCATACATAATTGTTTTTGATAGCACCTACAAAGTATTTGAATTTAAAGGAGAGGAAGCTACTGAAGACCTATCAGGAACAGTGATTTACTCTGCTATTCCTTTTATCCACAACTTTTGAAAGGAACATGTATCTTGTGTTTTTATTTTAGAAAAGACAAAGCTTTGTGGAAATCACACTTTTGAATTAATTCTGTTTTTCTGAGCTGCTTTTATCAGCATCCTTTATAGAGAACATTTTAGACCAACACTTCAATTTTTAATCTCATCTTTTCTGTGTATCATGCCACGTTCCTCACAGGCCCACCAATCTTGTTATCTTAATGGATGACAGATAGAGTATCACTCTGCCCATGCCACATTAGGCATCCTCATTTACCGAGTGCAAGGAAAAAATGCTGAGTATAAATTATTCAGAAATCTATTGTATCAGCGTGTGTTCCCTGAGCATCCACCAGCAGCAGAGCAGACAGATTATTTTTCACTTTTAATTGTGTTGATATCTTACCTGCTGCACTGAAAGCAGAGAGTGATATGTGAAACCATATGTATCAAGCAGCAAACAAACCTGGCTTCCTAGGTCTATTGCATAGAAGTAAATAATCTATTTAATCGATCCAACCTCAACACAACGTTGAAGAAACCACCTCATCCCATTCACCACTTCTGCAGCAGTTGCCTGTGAATGGGTCAAACTTTGAGAGCTCAGTACAGAACAGAGTGCCCACAGAGAACATTAACTATTTCATAATATTTTGAATGCTGTTATGCTACTGGCTATCTGAATACAAAGGACCTCATTAAGGATGAGCATTCAAGACAAGCTGAAGTGTTTGAACTTATGAAGTCTTATGGATTTGTTAGCATGAACTGCTACCCTTACATATTTGATAGGGAATGTATACAACTCCCTCTCCTTCACTGTCCAGTTGATTTTGGCAGAGCAGATGATTTAGAGCTCAAGTTATGCACATGCATGAAGAGATGGATCATTTGATCACAACGTCTTAAAAATGTTTTGCCAGCACAGGGCATGCCAAGTCTTATTTGCAGGCATAGTGGGCTTACAAGCTGAAAACTTGCACTGCAAGCCAGGGACAGGGTAATCAGCAGAGAAGGGCTATTGCAAGCTCAATCTGTTTGAACAGCCTGCTCAGTTCATCTGGTTCAGCTTTGATTACCCCCAAATACAGGCAGCCAGCTATGACTCCTGCAGATTTAGAGGCCATTCTTTGGTAAATTTGCAAAATAAGCTTCTGAGTGAAGCATATTGCTACTTTATCGTAAAAGAAACAAAGGAGTAGGAAGGACTTTTCCATGGTACAGTTTATCAGTCATTTATAAACTCTGACTGAGCTCTGAGAGGAAAGATAAATACCAGTAACAATTGAAAAGAAAATCCAGCCCACCACACACCTGAAACTTCTGCACTTCGCTTTATTCTGAAATAGGGGCCGGGCAAATATGTGCACTTTTTACAAAATAAATGTTTGTGATGTATGGCTTCTTTTCAATCTCTCTATTTTAATAATTTAAGTTACCCTCTATCCTTGCTAACCCTGTAAAATATATTTAGAGAAGGTAAAGCTCCCATTTCTGCTCTCTCTGGACCATCAACAGACATTTAAGGTATCTCTCAGTGATGGGATCTGCACAAAATTGCTTTGTTCTGTGACCACTAAATGTAGTTTGCAGTGTTTTTAACAACTAGTGGCAGCAGTCAGGGAACAAAAAACTCCTGCCTCACCAAATCCTGGTAGGCTCAACAGTCAAGCTGGGGCAAAGACATGCAATTTTTAGTTGTTAACCAGGAATATTTACTCTGGGAGGCCTAGGTAACATGCAAACCTGCAACTGGAGTTGCATAGAAAGGCTTACAAAAGATCTACAACCCAGCATATGCTGTTCCGTGATACCATACAGACAAAACACACTACAAAATGGCTGCAGCCAGAACAGGAGACCCCACAATGAAAGCTACCAAAGCAGCTATCTAAAAGGAAGCTCAAATGAGCTTATTCCCAGTTGCACAGCACTTTTCCAGGATGTCTGCACTGTCTATCACACTTTGGAAGTCACGGCTTGCAGAATAAACAAATTAATTGTCTGACACTGTGGCTGGAAACCACTGCTGTCACAAAATGGAAGCAGCTACAACAATAAGTAAAAGAAGGCTCACTGCCAGAAAAAGTAGGGAAATTGTGCTGATGATGTATGTCAGGGCAGGACAGGAAGGTCTTTACAAAAACAAATTTCAATAGCTGGTAGAGAGCACCTAGAAATGCCAGCCAGCCAGTGGTGGAGGAACACAGCACCAGCCTGCACTGGGAAGGACTCTGGCTTTGTCTGTCATTGCTGGTATTTCCAGCTTGCCATCCACTCTTCTGCTTGTCTAGCCATTCATTCTGCAGATGAAGAGCAGCCCTAAGATTCTATGGCCAAAAAAACCTAAATTTGCTCTTGAAACCAGTGTGGCAGTGAATTTCATTCTTTTTAATTGACAGAACTCAAAATTCAATAAAAATAAGCAGCTGTCATCCCACATCTTGCATATGGAAATACAGACCTATGGATTTAAGAGCAATTCACTATGGGGAAAAAAGGTCTATTATCTTTTCATTGTTGTTACACAAATGGAAAAGTTTGAAATATCTCAGGGTTTTCTAATTTCTTAAAAAGAGAAAAGGGACCAAAGGACATGGATGAGCAGATGAGAAACATGTTGCTCCTCTCTAAGCCACCACAGTGGGGATACTTGTCTGCAATTACAAAAAAATTTGCCAGCAAAGACAGAGTAGGCCATGTTTGGTAAATTCTAATAGTTTCTAAGGTGAAAAAGGTCTTATGGACCTCACAGGGCAAACAAACAAAAAAAATTCTGATGACAGAGCTTGAAGAAAACTGTTCATGGAGCCAGTAATGCCAATTAGTCATTAGCCTCTGGTGAGGCTAGAAAAAACCACAATTTTTTATTGTGCCCCTTGCCAAAACATATTCTGATTCCACAAACCTTGGTTTAATGTAAAAAACATTCTATAAACCATCAAAAACATTGACTACTTTTTTTTTTTTTTTCTGGAGACTTTGAAACACTTCTGCTGGCCAGCTGGCAGAGAGGCAGCTACCAACAAAACAGGGGAGATGTATTCCAGCAAGTGCAAATCTGCAACAACCAGATTCTTCCAGCGAGGGTACCACGGCATCCCTAGGACTACGCACATATTTTTCCACAATTTCGATTTTCACTGAACTCCTGACCTTTTTAGCAAACATGTCAAAGTCTCCAGACAGAACAGTCATCACCTTGAAACAATATGTGAGGGGAAAGAACGGCTGAGATTTTCTGCTTCTCCACTTCAGTGATTTAAACGGAGAGGAAGGCGCTGGTATGTGCTTCCATCTGCTTTTTTCAAATTAAGAAAAAAAAAGAGATGGAATGTATATAATTAAAAAGTTACAGTTAACTTCCTTTCAGTCGTGTCTGTAGGATGATTTTTGGCCTGCTATGAAACTCCAGATGGGAAGAGTAATGAATATAATTTAATACAAATAACAGGAGATCAAAGAAGTGCTTTTCTGAGTTATTTCACACAGTTTAATGGAGAACTCAGGAATGAATTATTGCATTTTGCTGTTGTTTTATATTTTTGTTTATGCAAATCAATTCCCTTTAACCTAATTTGTGAAGAATCAGACCTATAACCCAATAAAACCATAAAATGTCACTAGGATGGTTGTACAACTGGCTAGCACTTATCCAAAAAGCTGTGTGTTGCTAACTGCTCATCGTTTTTTTCCTCTCTTCCCCTCCAGTGCCTCAGGATTTATACCACCAATTAAGACAATAATGAGTGCCCCAGGTTGACCTCCCAGGAGCAAGAATTAATTAAGCGCAGTATTTCTTCGTAAAGAATGACACTTTTCCAAACCATTTATGTAGCTGCCCTCCTGCATGGAAGCACAGTATCACAGAAGACTATTCAAATTGTTATCCCTCAATTGTATGACTGATTTTGGTTTACAATCATAATTTGTCTCTTTGTTTTTATCCACTGGGTTTTTGGATGGCTGGAGTGGGGGGACCTTCTTCTGTGGACAATGTCACAATTTTATTAGGACACACATAGGTTGGTTTTTTGTTTGGTTTGGTTTTTTTTTTGCATAGAGCTACAATGGAAAGACATTAAACAACAGCTACTCTAACAAAGTAGTGGACCTCCTAGTAAAGACAAACAAAAAATCTCCACCAAGCTATGTCCCTGCAGTGACATGCAGATTCCTGCAGCAGGCAGGACAAGGAAAAGACTCATGTTAGCTATGAAATTACTGTGCTGCAATTACTTGTAGCAGTCTCTCAAATTAACCTCTCCATTTAGCTGCTTGGCAGAGATGGAAATGTGAAGAGGAAAGGGCAAGCTCAAACACGACCCTACACGGGAGACAGAAGGTGTGTGTGTGTGCTCCAAGGAAATTCCCTGCACAGGCAGGCTTTGTGTCCTCCTCCTTTTCCCCTCCCAACCCTCCCTACAAAGGCTTGCAGAGTTCCCGCACATATTTGGCAGCAGAGTTATTTATCAAAAGAGGCACAGGGACTTCATTTAATTGTCAGCCGATACAAAAATCTCTGCACTTCTGCACCATCTGAAATTTATAGCAGCACTAGTTTCTTTCCCTCTATCAGCAACTGAATGTTTAGAGCTCAGCTGAAATAATAATGCAAACTATGCCACAAATATTTATATATGCCTGCAAGCTGGCTGAGGCGCAATTCCCCTCACGCTAGCAGAGATCTGCACAGTTTGCGTGCACAGCCAGCTGTTCCCTGCTCTTGCCCCAGCTGACCTGGAGCCAGTGCAGCAGCCCAGCTTGAGCCTGACTGGCTGGGTGGGTGCCTGTAGGTGCTGGCAAAGAGCTGGCTTTGGCCATGCCACAGCATAGCCCCTGCTTACCTTCAACACCCAGCATGTTTCTATTCTCTTTGTCTGACCTGGGAGGAGTTTTAAAACATGCCCGATCTGCAGCAAAAGAAGTTTCTGAGGAGGGATGAAGTGACATATGAAAACAATGCAGAAAGCAGCTTAAAAATACTCAGATGAAATAACATGGACATAAACATGCCAAAATAAACCAGATATCTTGAGCATTATGCTTCCTGGTACAGTTTTCAGGCATCTATCTGAATGACTCATCAACACACGTTCACTATCTCCCTGTAATTTTTTTTTGCTCTTAGTTTTGACAGTTGACATCTAAACAAATATGTTGTACCAGATCTCTTGAAATCTGGCAAGTAATATCTTGTACTTACTACTTTATGCTGCACTCTCATTCCCCTGTGCTCGGCAACAAAGAAACTCTGCTAATATAGAACTATGCACTAAAATCCTCTAAAGCCTAGAGTTTAGTGAAACTTGGATGCTTGGAGACTAGAAAACAGAGTTCAAGTAAACACCCAGAAATATGCAAGTCTGGCTCTCTAGTACTGGCAGTAGTCAAGGAAAATTACCTTTCCACACTGCAGCTGAAACTCATTACCAAAGGCGACAGCAGAGGGATGAGTTGGAGCTGGACCAGCTTGGAAAACCCACCATTTTTAAGAGTGAGATAGTGGCCATATCCCCCTGCCCAGTTTCCATACACAGAGCACCCACGATCAAAACAGTCTGGACAACATGGGAAAGCAGGCTGAGAAAGGTGGATGAAATGCAGTCTGTGCCAGTGCAAGGGATTAGCAACTGCAGAAACAGAGAGAGAGGAATCAACTGACTAGTTCCTACAAGCAATAAAGACTTTTAGGGTAACACTAATCAGAGAGATCTTAGCATCTTGTTGCAAACCCCAACACAAATCACAGTGAGATGCTGAAAAAGCATCGCAGGACAAATGCACTGCTGCATCCGCCTTGCCCAGTGGATCTATTCAGCCAAGCTGTAGGGAAGCAAGGGAGAGTCTCAGACTGGGCAACTTTGATGATGAGAAAACATGACCTTTCAGAGATGAGTGAATGAACTGGAGCTGATTAATCTAACACAGGAAAATCTTAGCAAGATGTTTTCCGGTTTTCTCCCTCCCCTGCCAGACTTCAATCAATGGCCAGATTCAAGCACAGAGCTCATATAATCACAAGACGATAATTCTTTCAGTTTACGAAAATCACATGGATTTAGGGTGAGATGAAAGGTCTTTTTAGTTAGTTCATCCATTTGGTTCCTGGATGCTGTGCTTACATCTCTTCTGTTCACCTAACACTCCCTTTTCTTGCCTTAAAATGAAAAAATATGTAATTTTCACTTTTGTTCCTGTACATGTAACAACCACTGTGCATTAGTATCGACAAATGTGGACTGGGCAAGATCATTTGCAGCAGCATCTCTGAAATGCCTTGATCCCCTGATCCAAAAAAAAAAACAAAAAAAAAAAGAAAAAAAGGTTTGGGCCCGTTCATTAAAAAAAAAAAAAAAAAAAAAGGAAAAAATGGTTGTGCTCGTTCATTAAAAAAATGATGGGTTGCAGAGCTCTCTCTCTTACATGCTCTGCTTAAATATTGCTAAATCTGGAGCACTGCCACTCTTTTGGACCAGCAGAAAGCATGCCAGAATCACGGCACACACTGAAATGAGGACCTAATAATTTGCATATATATTTATCACAGGTGCACAGGGCTCCAAGCAAGGCAAGCACTCCAGAGACAGGGAAGACCTCTCTCCTGTTTGGAAGATTCATCTGGAGAGCAGCCAGTGAGGACTTGCAGGAGGAGTGAACAGTAGCCCATTGGAGTGGTTACACCACAGCTATAAATCTCTGCTTTCCCTGTTAAGCGCCTGGGAGGAGGGAGAGGGAACTGGCCACAGCTGACAGTAATGGGTCCCATTAAATTGTCGCTTTTAAAGAGACTCTGAAATGAGAACAAACTTGCTTCATAAGCATTTGATCAGTTTGCCTGACACCAGGCAATGGCAGACCCTGCTCACGTGCACTGGCTGGGGGCTGCTGGCTCTCCCCTCCGGCAGCTGAATAGCTGGAGTGAAATCACTGACTGCATTTACAGCCAACCAAATCTACATTTTTGGCACTACTTGTAACCATGTCTCACCTTATAATTTATGGACCCATTATTCTAGACAGCGGATCCAGAAACAATATACTTTTCCCCTCTAAAATACTGTATTATGATCCGGTTTTTATTGCATAGTAACTTTTCCCGCTGAAATATATTCAATGAGAAATTTTAAGCATGGCCACATGAAATCATAAGGGACTTTACATACGAAAATATTTTTCTACTTCTCAGCCATCTCCTGAGTTGAGCTGTGGAAATTGTGGGGGCTCCTGCTTATTATCAAAAGGAAGAACAATTTATGAGTAGGGACTCTGGATATTTGGCAAACCAGCTGGAGCAGCACACCACTTTAACAGTTTCCATGCCAGCATACCAAAAGTACCAATTACAGAATTGGGTGCATGACTTCTTTAACACTACAAGTTTTCACAGCAGGAGTACTGAGACGCACAGGTGTCACACCTAGAGGTGTCCCCTGTATATGGGAAGTTCCTCTGAAATAATAAGAATTAATTTGCATATAGATTTATCACAGGTGCACAGGGCTCCAAGCCTGTGGACAGTTAATAAGAATAATAAGGAAGAAGGATACAACATGTATATAATTTACATGATTCTCAGGAGACAAAGGTACCCATATCTCAAGACTACAATAAAACCTAGATACAAAGAAAGAAAGATAGGCTGTAATCTCAATTTTGTCATTTTCTGCTCTTTTGAATGAGTACTCAAAAGTGAAAGATTTTTTTTTTAATAAGGCATTTGTTTTGTTTTACAGGGTGAAGAAAAAGAAGAATGTATATAATAAACAAATTGGATAAAGAATCTCTAAAGCTGACTTCATTGGAAATACTGAGTCTTCGAAAATTACATCCAGTTGTCTTTTCTGCTACAGCACAGACAAAGACCAGCTCCACAAATCTGAAGACCAGCTCTGGGATCCATGGTGCAAATTCAATTGCACTCCATTTCCAGAAGAATCTAAAGCAAATACCCCTCTAGGAAATTTTCTCAAAGAACACTTCATTTGGGATTAGAAAGAACCTCTGTTTCCATTATCAGGTCAGTCAGCGAGTGCAGATGGCGATGGAAGGCTACTTTCCAAGGCCAAAGTATTTCTGAGAGTTGGGAAGCTGACCATTTACAAACTGGGCGATGGTTCACAATAACCAGAAAATATAGATAGGTGTATAATTCAAAATAAATTCCAAAATTGTAGCAAACAAAGAGCAACTGAATATCTACTTAATAAATAAGTGTGAACAGAATTAGATAATGATTTATTCCATTTATTCCATTTCCTACCATTATGAAACCCCTTAATTTTGGATTTACTTCTCTAAGATGTGCCAATCAGAAAGTCTTTAAGTACTTGCTAGGAAAAAATCAAACTACGATTTGAAAAGACGCCTAAAGCAAGAACAGCAGTGACCTCAACCATCTCACCAGCACCAAAATCACACTCAGCCAAAACTGCTCTTGGCAAGCTATTCTATTCTTTTTTCCAACAGGAAAACACAGTGCACTTTCTTATGGGGTGCAGCAAGCTATCCCAAATCTACATTTGACAAATCAATTGTATATCGTTCTCTATCAACTTCTCATTAACCAGATTTTTTTTAAAGTTCCAGAGCTAGAAAATGAAAGCTAGTTCATTGTAATTTTATACATTTGTAATTGTATAAATATGGCATAGTATAAAAAAAAATTGGCTAGTACTGTTATCAGAAAATCTCACAGTATTTAATTTCTGAGATGTTTGCTCCAATATCCCTATTTTCTTATTTGCTGGATTGCATCTGCAAACAATACTTTTAAAGATCATATTACAAAATGTTGTGTTAAATATGGTGGAAAGCTGCATTTTTTCCTACACTTGTACAATTTGTGGAGTGTGCATAGAACAGCCTGTACTCTAAAACTATAATTAAAGGCCACATGTGGTCCTTAAACTAACAGAGAGGTATGAAATTGATTGACAAGATGAGAATAAAATAAAAGGCTTTTCCCTCTTTCTAGTGAAGAAAATTGAAAAAGTAAAACCCATTAGAACCTAGTGACAGGAAAATAAAAACACACTCCACATTCCCTGCATGCAAACCAGGGGACTTCTCAGCAGGCAAGTGTGCTAGCCTGAATTGCAGCCCACCTGCTTCTGGCGTCTCTGGTTGGTACCTCACGGTGTGATTTGCATAGACAGCACTTTTACAAGTGGATATAATTTACTTAATTCTGCTGAAGTTGTTGGAAACCACACACACATTACTGATCCAGTGTGAGCCCGAGCTCTCTCAGCCATTTGCTAATAAGCCATATCAGCCATGGGCAGGTGAAAGCTGGATGGAAATGTGGCAACTACATCTACAAGGACTCTTTACCATCCACTGGTAAAGTGGTGAGAGAAATCAGGATTCAACTCCAGCAACAACATGTACATACACATATAAATTCGAAGTTTCTTCTTTTTACAGTGTATATTCCCAGATAGGGAAAGGCATAGACACTGCCAAAAGAGTAAGACTCAACAATTTTAGTTTATTAATAACAACAACAATGAAAAAACTGTAATTGTTATGCACTAGTTAGTGGCCAAAGACTCTGAAAAGATATGCCAGGTCAGCAGGCGTGAAGGCTATATTTATATTAGGAAATGCTCTTGCAAACAGTCATGGACACTATGGCTTGCTGGCATACAATGGGAAAGTCCACATCTACCTTAGATAACTCCTACTGGTCTCTGAAATGGGACAGTTTTACCCAAACTGTCCACAGGAGATGACTGCCTGCAGCAGGAACACCACTTGCTACCAGAAACCTTCCAGGTACAAGCATGGCAAAGCTGTGCCCCAAAACGTGGCTGGTCACCAACACACCAGAGATCAAGAGTCAGATATTGCTGTTCTTTTTTGAGAAAGCCTTCACTGATGTTATCAGGAATTTTACAAGAGAATGGAGTGCAAGATTTGAACCAAACAATTATACATTGTTATGTGACAGTTCATGGAAAATAAGAGAGTACTTTCCAGTTCCTGTTTCCACAGGACATTAGCCCTTATGCTCACAAATAAGTGAAGCAGTGGGTTTAGCACAGTTAGAAAGTCAATTTGGGGTAATCTCTGTGCTTTTATAGCATCAATATGGTTGCCAGAAAAAATTACAGTAATTAATAAAAAATAACTATTCTCACAGTTTAAGATGAGCCCCTGGTTTATGACAAGAGGCAGGGTAAGAGGAAGACTTGCTGCGGATGTAGGTGCTGTACTCTCATGGAAACACTGCTGCTCTTTGTCCATCTCTGCTTCAGAAGTCCAGCACAGGGGAGCAGCTGAGCTATAACCCACAACCTAGGTCCAAAGAACTGGAAAGCACATTTGGAACACAACACAATTTATGTTTTTGCTCCTGTTGTGGTGAGCAAGTAATTTTATTCCTTCACTTATGGCATTCACACAACCCAGAGATTTGAATAAACCAGGCGAAAAAAAATTTTTGTTTGTGATCCCACCTATTTCATCACGTTTGCTTGCTCTCTGAATGCTTCCAACTAGTACATGCTTCCCATCTTAAAATTTTTAAAACAGATTCAGAATCTGTCAAAAGTTTTATCTTACAAACAAACAAACAAACAGAAGTTAAGAACTTACTGAAATAGATACCACATTTTCCACGGGGCACCTGACCTTCCTGGGTTTGTTATTTGAAAAGCTAAAATTTTGAGGATGGCATTAAAACAATCAGGTCTCCTCTGATAGCACAAAATGAACAACTTTTCCAGGTTTTCAGCACTACATTTAAAGCAGTTGCAACTCATTTAGTGTCTTTCTGCATATGGCACTGCTTTTTGCAAATGAATGGCTTGGAATGTTGCTATGTTACAAAGTGCTTACAGTTTAAGATCAGATTATATTAATAGTATGCAGAAATGTATTTCGAAATACATTTTTCACCTTCTAAAAAGTGTTGTTGATTTAACTGAAACTAGGAGCAATTTTCTGTGATTTGAGGAATTTTTCATAGCTGTGCATGGATGACAGCATGCATCTCTACTGCTGGCACTGTCACTAATACAGCCTAAATGGAGACGAATGCAGCTTGATCATTCAAGCTGATCTATATTTTTCTTTGAACCAACAGAAGCTTTTCCCACTGCATTGCTGCAAACAATGTTACTTCTTTCCCTGATACAAACCAAACTTGCACATATTTTCAAGTTCACATTTCTTACTTTCTGTTTCAGTTGCAGGTGATTAAAACATGCCAAGAAAACAAAACCAAACAAATACATGGAATGTTACTTAGCTAGCTTTATGAAGTGTGCTTTTATTTTTTACTGCTAAATAGCTGAGAAAATTCTATGTCTGGATCCTTAATTCCCTGTAAAGAGGCATAAATATAGCTTAAACATAATTATATTATAGCTAGAAGCTAACATGTGCAAGAGTGGCGTTATCAAAAAGAACTGCTGCTTAAGATCCCTCCACAATCCCAGAACTGCCTAAGAAAATGCAAATCTGTTCTCACATGATGTAAGAGACATTATTAAAAGGAAAAGGCGTCTGTCCCAAAGGACACTGTTCCATAAAGGGAACTTTTTTATAACAATCCATAAAATATTTTAGGTTCTCTCAGCAACATTTCTCACAGACCAAAGCATAATACGATAGAATCATAATATCATTTAGGGTGGAAATAACATTCTTGCCATCAAATTTCAAACAAACAAATAAAATGAAAGCCAGTTCCTCCCTCTCTCCCTCTGTGTAGCATTTTGTAAACCAGTTGCTGTACCAATGCCGATCAGGGATTCATGTCCTGCAACAGGGAAACCCCAAGCCCCTCAGCATCCAGAGTGACATAATCATATCAGAGAACATTAACACAGTTGTGCTTGGGCACCTAACCTAAAGGCTCACGGGGACAGGCTGTTCTAGAGGGTGACCCAAAGCAGCTCTGGTTTAGATGCTTTGAATCAGCAATCAGAAGAGCTTCTCTCTCTCTTAACAGACTGCAGGAAGCCCAGCCTTCAAAGTTAGGCAAGTAATTTTGGGCCTCAAGTTGAGTGGTGGGACTGCCTTGCACTGCATCTGTAAGTGATTAAGTTAAAACTGTAATAAAATGACAGCTTTTCTCCTAAGCTTAACATCTTAAGCTTAACAACAAATTTGTTTGTTGCAAAACCAGTTTCATTTTCTCTATTTTTTTTTCCCCCTGTGTGTATTTTGCCTTTTTTGGGGAGTCAGTCCTACAAAATTACAGACCCAAATGTCAAGGTTTATATCAAAGCCTATTTTTTCATACTGCTTCAAGTCTTTTCCATAATAAAAATATATATTTGAGTCAGGAATATGTCAAACAGACATATTTTCAGAGCTTAAGACCCTTGAAAATGTATTAAACGTGGGTACCCTTTTAATTTAATGATCCTACATTAGATGTGATTTTATATGAAAACTCTGATGGAAGGAAAGCTGTCCTTATTTTATGATAAAAGCCAACTTGGGATCACTCAGTATTGAAGCAGATTTATCTACATTTTTGTCTGTTAGCATCAATAACAGGCAGAGAGGCATCTTCATCATTCAGACAAAATTGCTGGACCGTAAACCTACCCTCTTATATGCTGCGCTGTCTTCTCCCATGAAACTGCTCTAGGCATCTTTGCTGCCCACCGAATTCAAGCCAGTAATCCGGGCAGGATTGTCAGCAGAGGAATGCCGTCTTTTAAATGCCCAGAACAAGAGACAAGGCTTTCAGAGACAGCTGAAGCTGCCAGAACACCAGCTTCTCCTCCTCACTCACACAATGATAGCATTGTGTGGGGAATCCAGCCCACTACTCTCAGTCCCCCTTTCTGCAAACCCGGCTACAACACCGACTGAAGTCAGGACCAAAGAGCTGAGCATTTGGTGACAGTCAGCCCTATAACCACTTGCACCAGCTGGATAAATCCAAATTGCTCATTTTCAATGGAATTTGTTTGCGTGCTGTCTAGCAACACCCAGAGACTGGGGGAAAAAGAGAGAAAGATCTCAGAAGAAGAGAAAAATCTCAGACCTCTGTAACTGAGGTCATGAAACAACACAAGTAGATTCCAAAACCCACCTCTGAGATGCCATGCAGTTTACAAAATGGAAAAGTTGTAAATAAGCTGAATATTGTCAGTGTACTGTTTTGCACATAAAAAGATGGAATGTCTATGGAATTTTTCTTACAAAATACAAGTATACTGTGAAGATCAGTTTCATTTCGCAACTCAAATACATATAGAAAGCCAATCACCAGATATGAGGCACACACACTTCTGTGTTTTGTGTAAAATCCAGAAAAAACCATAGAAGCATGGTTTTGGTTGGTTTTTTTTAACCGCTTTGAAATTTTCATTGTGGTTCACAAGTGCCTTTTATTAAATACTCCATCCTCTAAAAACCTTAAATGATTAGTATATCAACACAAGCCACAGAACAGTCTTCCTACTACAGCACACTACTGAAGACTCCAGTAATGAATAAGACAGCAAGGTCACTAAAGTATTTGGCAAAGGAGGTTAGGAGGTTGTTCTAAGGTACCTGGAAAAATAAGAACAAAGGATGACAGTGAGTGGGAAAAGAGGAAGGAAGGACAGGAGAAGGCACCAATCCCATGTGAGAAGACCACAGCAATGGCTTGACAATTAAGGCAGCTGAAGCCAGATTCTCAGATTCTGGAGGAAAAATGACAAAAGATCGGGTAAAATAGAATATTGCAGATCAGAAATTATTCCATCATGGCAGGATGTCTGAAAGAACTGACATTATAGTTGGTGATGACACAAAGAGCGGGTGGAAAGTTCTGTCTTCATGAACTTTGTGTCCAAGGCAGCAGAGAGGTGAGCAAGATGACACGCCAGGGAAAGATGGGAGGGGAGAAGTCAGAGATAGGAGTACTTCGGAAATTATCCAAGGGTTGGTGGCAGGTGGGGGAAGATAAAATTTACAGCACAGTGTTTCCCAAATTGAACATCACAAGAACATAGTCACCATTCACAGCTCCCCAAGGGCTTCTGGCTGGAAAGGTCTCAATTAAAAAAACACCTGTTATAAGCAGAATATTGCCCATGACATCCACCTTTGGTCTACCACAAAAAGAGGTCAGTAAAAAATGCTTTTCTAAATAGAAAACCAAAGAACTGAACCTTGGGGAATTGCATCAGGAAGTGGATAAAGAGCCATTTAAGGAGATACTGAAAAATCAGCAAGGAAAGAGCCCTGAAAGACAGGAAAAAGAAAGCCTGATGAATCAAAGGCAGCCATTAACCCAAAACCTGGAGGACAGAAAACTGTTCCTTGCACAGATGATGACTAATAATGATCACTGTGGCAGCAGCTCCACTGGAGCTCAAAGGAGAAAGGCAAAAGAGAAGGAAACAGAGAGAAAACTAGAAGAAAAGCAATGGAAAGGCAGCACTGAGAAACAAAAGATCAGGGTCCTAATTAGGTAAATATGATGTGAGCAGAGTTTTCCATTTGTGTTTCCCTTGGGAAACAAGACTGCCAGGAGTTCAAAGTGAAAGGTAAATGAGTCAGAAAGGAAAAAAGAAAAAGATTTGAGAAAAGGACCTCAGAACACAGGAAGGTGCAAATGCAGGAGAAAAAATGAGTGAAGATTTAAGATTTAACATCACAGAATGGAGATTGCAAATTCAATGAAGAAAGAAGAAGGGAAAATAGAAGTGAAAAAGGAGAAAATTGCAACAGTCAGATGAAAAGAGAAAGAAAGGGAT
>VYZP01017984.1:61853-84386 GCA_013400635.1 Hypocryptadius cinnamomeus | reverse complement strand
TCCAATTTGCCTTTTCCTACTTCATGACTTCATTGTATTGGGTTGAAATTTGTAAATTTTCAGCAGCAGCTCTCAAATCCCTACCCTGGTTAGTTTGCAGCAGCGTAAGCCTAGATCTCATGTCAGTAATTTTACTGATATTTGTTTTACTGACAATTTGTTTTTCTGTTTTATTTTCCCAGTTTGGGCTTGTAGGTTTTTATTTTATTGCTAGGTAATAGGATCCTGCCCTCATCTGCTATTTCTATCTGCTAAGCCTAGGAAGTAAAATGATACTATAATCCACTTCAAATCACATTATAACAATCCTTATTAATTGAGTCTTTGTCTTTAATCACCTCATAAGATTATGATGATGGAGTTTTGCTTAAAAACTGCCACCCATGCTTAAAAACTGCCACTGGATCTCTCTGGAATCCTCTATTTCTACATAATTGAGCGTGTTATTTCATTAAAAACCTTTTTGTTTTATCTCAGCCTGATTCTGGCACTCACTTTTTTCCACACATGACTCAGCACCATACAACCTGCAAATTGTATCAAATTTTTCAAATCTCTGTTTAATGTTGAGGTGCAAAAAGCTCACAGTTAAAATCCTCCTAATTGTCAACTCTGAATGCGTGTCTAGAGCTGGGTGATTCAAACTGATATTTCGAATTCAGGCTGAATTTTCTCATTGTATATTTTGGTCAGGTAGGAAATGATCATGGCAATTATATTGATTAGGGTGCAGAAATGTTTTTCTTGGTTTTTTTTTTTTTAAATATATATTTTCTCCAAATCAATAAGAAATTAAATCCCATTTAAATTATATTTATATTGTCTCAATTACTACACTAGCAAAATTTTGTGATGTAGCTGGGGAAGGTCCTAAGTCAAATCACTACTTAGGTCTTGCTTTCTTAACATGAATGAAAAATGTAGAAACAAAAATTCAACTAACGCACTGGGATGTACATTAATATTCTCAAACCTCGTTACTGGTGGATGGAAGCTTATTCCCTCTTATTTTCTTCTGCTCCAGCTTCTTTGAATCTTCCTTGTATTGCACATAGGGCTTTTTACTTCTTAATGCTTTCCAGCTGAATCTCTGAAATCCATATCTCTAAGGGCTTTTTTTTCCTTCCTCTTTTTTCTTCCTCTTTCTTGTACAGGATGCATTTTTTTATACTATTCAGTATAAAATACAACACGGACTGCAGATATGAGAATGTTTTATATAGCAGAATATACCTAACATTTATAATAAACTTTATTAACTCATGGAAGCTGAGCAGGATTTTATTGGCCTGCTAGCTATTTCATGTGAATCATTTGATAACACAATAATAGTATTGCTGCATTAGAAACCTTGCATTTTAGTGATCATATATCGACCCACATTTTTTTTCATAGCATCTTATATTGCCTATTAACTTAAAAATAAAATACCAACATTATTTAATCAAAATATTTTTTAGAGCAAAAATATATTGCTCAAAAGAAAGTATATATGTATCTTTTAACGAAAAAACCTTCTGGAGCACAGGCAGTAAAATTTTATGTTTGAGTATTTACCAGGCTATTTTTTACACTGATAGCTCAGTCTTGCACAGATTGTACACAGTTTAGACTAGAGCAATTGTACATTGGTCTTCCTAATTCAGGTTTCTTAAATGGTACATTACTGATTTGTCAAGATTGGACTTCACAAAGGTTGATGTTGTACCTGCTCATCAAGTATCATCTAATCCAAGTAAATTCCAGTATCTGTTTAACACTCACTAGGGTCAAACTCATTTCTCCATTTTTAGAGTCCAAAACCAATTTATTATATGGAGGAAATATTATATTTAAAAAATAAAAAAAAACAAAAGGGAGTTTGTATTCATGGAAAAAGATCCAGTTTGTTGATTCAGCATCTTACAGAGAGTAGCAACAAACTTTTGCTCCAGAAGCTAATTTTTTATCTCATACAAAGGCTGTGTTAGTTCAGGATAAGAGTCTCAGGATGGACTGGAATGCAGTAACTACTTAGTTATTCCTTTCTATGTCTTACTGTCTCCTTTGACTAGATTGGAAATGACTAAATGGGGATTTGTTTTGGTATTTAGGCCATATACAGTTGTTACAAGTCACAGCTCTGGGGCACTGCTGTCCCAGGACTACTGCTCTCTAATTCTGACATAGGTTGCCTGCAGCCACAAAATCTTTCCACAAGCTTGTTGTGTTTCTTAATCCCACAGTCCCTTGTGGCATGAAACAATCTGTCATCTCACTTTTTTCCTGAGTCTCTTCCCTATGTCTTGCCCTAACAACTCTTGGCAAAAGCAAGAGGGAAACAAAAGCACGCAATTGAAGGTTTAGCAAAATTGAGGGAATCTGCAAGGAAATTCTAGCTCAGATGTTTGTTTAATACTACTGAGAACAGAATTCCCATGATTTATTTTTAACAAGATCTGTTGAGATGAAATTCAATATAGTTCAGCCTCCATGGGCCAAGACCCCAAACTGGTTTAGGCACCCACATTTCAGTGGTTAACTGTGGTTAAGTTATATCATGTGCTCAGTCATCACATTTGGCCACCTTAACTTTCCTAGGTCATGAGAACTGTCTAGGTATACACAGCTTGAGAAACAGCTTTGTAGAAAACTTCAAAACTGTAAAGCAAATTATTCCCACACAATAGGAATTTGTGGAGAAAGGAGGAGAAAAAGGTGGCAAATAAGTGAAGAGTTCTGCCTCTGTGTACTGAAATATCCACTTAGAACCAGACTTCCAGGTTATGTGCATCAATGCCATTCGCACATTTGAGTAGCTCACCATTTATCTCCATGGGAATTTGGAACAAAATTTTGAGGGTCATTGAGATGGACATCACTCATGAGTAGCTTGCTCTGACACATTTAAAACCATGCTTTAAGTAAAAAAGAAAGCTTGCAGTGAGTGTCAAACCCCAAATTTTCCATTGGTTTCCACAAAGTTTAGGAGGAACTGTGGTTCCATGGTTTGTTCATCCTCCTCAGGAAATTATGCAGTGTGGTATTCTGTGCATGAATTCTGTTGTGTTGCAGGTGTCTAGACATCAAAGATGAAGTGCAAATTAACACTAAAGCTATGGCAGATAGAAAAATCACTTGAACTTGGGGAGAAAATTCATATTTATGTGTATAAATTCAAAATAGTTTAACAGCATTTTAATAATTTGATTAGAGGTTTAGAACTCTTTCATTAGCTTTGAGAGTTCATCCTCATCATACCACAATTTAAGCTCTAAATACACATATTTAAGATGTAGTTATTTTTCCTCAATGACTTTGTGGCCTTGGCAAAGTCCCAGAGCTGATGCAAATTTCTCTAAGGGTCAGCAAGTTTTGCACTTTTTCTGTTATGTTAGCCCTAGAAATACTTTAAAAGTATTTTGTATTTTATAGAGATAAGCACTCTGCCATCCTCCCCTCCCTTCCTCACCCTCAAGCAAACAATAATTAGGAGCAATGAAAAAAGAAGAATTTGATTTTTTTATGACTTGCCCTAGACTGTGTTTCATATTTATTGAACAGAAGCCTCACATGTCCTCCTTGGAAGATTCAAGAGCCATAAGGCAACTGGTTGTATTTAATAATCTTCCGCATCAGTAGTTTTGCCTTTTGGGCTCCAGAATTGATTTTCCTCATCTTGGCATATTTTTACAGCTCTGCCCCTTGACCTCTGTTGCTCTGCACTGGCCAGCAGTGACATGAGTGGCAAAGGAAATGTAAGTCAGGCTGGTGATTTCTGGAACATTAGAAGTGACAACTGTAGAGTAGAACTGATGGGTAGAGTAAGTTAAGACAGTTCTTTTGAAATATATTACAGCTGGGAATCACTCACCACAGAGAGACCATTCAAACTTAGAAAACTTTCTTCTTTATGAAGAAATCCACTGCAAGAAAGGGAACGTGTCTACCCTGCAACCAGAAAACCCAAAGGTGTTGTCAAGACATTTTAGGCTTCTGCTAAGAATTCCATAAACTGTGTGAGAACCATCTATCTCAGAAATCTTTATGTCTTTGATTTTTCACTAGAAACAGGCTGGGGTGAAAAAGTTCTCCACAAAATGCATTTCTGTTTAGTTTAGAATTCTCTTTTAAAACTGACTTAGCCACAATGTGCATGTATGCTATTGCCTAGTATGGGCTAGAATTTTGGGTATTAGTAGCAAATTCCAGTGCTGAGACTTCTAACGCACATGAACATTGCCATTACTGTGGTGAGGTTTTCAGCTTTCCCTGCATTTTTCTAATTACCTTCCTCTTAGCTCTTTGTACAGCATTTGCTGCTGGGAAGTCCCAGTTGCACACCACAGATCCTAGCTGCTGTTGGAGCTAATAGCAGTAATACCAGCTGATACCTGACATTTTTTCTCAGCAGAATATAGAGGTCATTGAAGAAGCTTGGGAGAGAAAAGTGAGTAGATCCTTGCATGATTTTTTCAAATCTAGTGAACTGCAAACAATTCTCCCTCTTCAACATCATTTGTTTAAAGAGGGAAACATGAGCACCCATAAGCAGCTCAGCATTAATATTACCATTTTACATTATTGAAAAAGTGATTTATCCACGTTCACCCAGAAAAAGACTTGGTAATTTGAGTCCTTGGACAGTTAAACCATAGCTAAGCCTTTGGGTTATATCAGCAAAAATATGGTATTGTGACCATGGTGAATGTTTTTCTCTTGACTGTGCAGAAGTGGACTGAAAATTATGTTCAGATGAACAGTTTCCTAAATCTTAGACATCCTGAGTTACCAGTTATTGCAGCTAACAGGTCATGGTCTGGTCTGCCTGGTTTTTTTGCCTGTAGAAGTCTGAGTTTCTTGGACAGAAAACTGTTGGCATACATCCAATGTTAATGGTTTCTTGGCCTTTCTGAAACACTTTGGTTTAACTGTGGAAATAATCAAACAGATACAATTAATACATTTAAATAAGAATTATTCAGAGATAAGCAATGGTGTTTCCTGTGAGAACCATTTGTCCCTCTTTGGAGCAAGGAGTGCCCAAGGATAACTTTTCAACCTTATTGTTCAGTGGTGTCATAATGCTCCCTCAGTGGGCACCTCAGAGACAGCCCCACACCAAAGCTGAGGCTTTTCCCCAGAAATCTGTGTCAGGTCACTCCCGCAGGAAGACTCTGGGTCAGGGGCTGCCAGGCAGAGCAGTGGCCAGGGGAACATTCTGCAGGTGGCTTGGACATGCAGGCACTGGCTGCTGCTGAAACCCAGGAGTCATGGGTCAGCAGCTCTGACATCATCCCCTCCTCCCTTCATACAGATGCACATTTGCTGCTTGCCAGCCTCCTTCAGCCTATGTTGAGCTGCTTAAAATCTGACTTTACACCTTCCTTACTTTCAGTTATTCCCTCTGGTGTGGTACAGGCAAAGTTTCTGTGTGTTGTTTCCCTCTGTGTGCACTGATGAGAACAGGGTGTCCATTCCAGCTGTGCAGAGTACACTCAGTAATGGGTCAAGTACCAGAGCTGAGATCTCAGGCAGGTTCTTCTCTGTTCCTATATAGAAACTCATAGTAGTAGAAACAAGTGATATTTTCCATCTGAGATTTTAATGTGATTCGTTGCAATTCTGTTTCTTCTGTGCCGGTTTCTGTTCAAGATCCTTCACTGCACTGACCTTGATGTAAGCTTGTTTTCCTTTATTCCTGCATGTCATCCAGCCACAGTCATGGTGTGAAAAGAAATCGATTATTATTTGCTTTGCACTGACTGTGTTTTCAGATGTTATCAGTTGTTTTATCTTTTAAATATACATTCCCAGCTATTAAATGCTAGATATAATAAAACAAAATAATAGCTAATAATCTGTGTAGCTTGCTTGCAATACAGAGATATAATAGCTTGTCTGACATTTTTTAGAGCCAATATTTACCTTTATCACTGTAAGTGCCTCCTGAGACTCATTATTCATGTAATTCCCATTAAGAGGCAGTAGTAAAACAGCCTGTTGTCTTACAGCTCTTGTTGTTAAGTACATTATGTTTAGCAATAAATACATCAGCTTTTGTTACATCAGAGTATTATTATTATCTCTTATCTCTAGACATTTATAAATAAATGAATCATGTTTATTTATAAACTTCTTTCCATTTATTTCTTGCAGTAGCCGGATAAAACTGCTTTTCTCTAGGTTGTTATATCTCTTGAAGCTTACTTATTCCTTTCGAACCTAAGGCTGTAACAAAATTAATATTCTAGCTTTTTGTATCTTTTACTTTTCAGTCAACCAAGGATGGTATTCAGGAGAAATAAAAGTTGTATTGAAAGATAAATTCTGTCAGTTTAGAACAATGTGGTAAAAATATCTCACAGAATTGACTTGGATATCTAATTGTTATTCCTGCTGCCACTACTAAGGCCTGATACAGGAACATAACAAGTAACTTGTGTCTTAGATTTGTCTTCAATGGTTCCACGCAGATCTATAAAAACCCTCAACATAAATTTCAAGCTCTGTTATATAATTAAGAAAATGTTTTTCAGCAGTGTGAATATAACGTAGAATTCTGTTTTGAAACCCATGTTTCCATGGCTTGCCACCTTAGTATTCATGGCGTTGTCCATGTAGCTCTAAGAAGAAGATATTTAGCTGCATGCTCTGGTAAAATTCAGACTCAGAAAATTTTGCTAGCAGAACTTGCTGCACAATCTGATGATGGTTTTTGTGTTATAATTGCTTTTTAGCCTCACCAGTACGCTTTTAAAAGTCATTCTGTACATGGATAGAAATAATGAGGTTTTCAAAACCATCAGGCACCTGTTTAATTCTGCTCATATCCACTTGAAAGCATTTTTGTTGTTTTATTAACTGATTTGCTAGGAGCAGACCAGGGGACTGAATGATGGATGGTTAGTTATCAACTAAAGCTATGATAAGGACTTTCTGCTTTACCAGTTCTTTGTATTGTCCATAATGACCTTTCTCTTCTGTCTCAGTAGTCTTAAAATTATTCTTCTCTATACTGCTTGAGAGTTGCTAGCCAAAAACCTGTCTGTTCAAAAACTATTAAATGGATGCAGAACTTTTGGCCCTGCAAACTTTGTTGGAAAAGAAAGCCTGGGTTAGGATCAGAGATGAACACAGGCGTTGATATTCAAGAACTCAGTGACCAGAACACAGCTCCAATACACAGCTCCAAGTTTTAGAAAGCTGCTAGTGAAGTCATGGCTGGCATCCTCTGAACTGGAAAATACTTACCTTTTCTGCAAATCTGGCTATCTTTTGAGGGATAGATGACATGGATGTAAAAGAAGTTCTTGCAGGTGTGAACATTCTGGCTTTGTAGCCGTTAAACTTTGTACCAGTACATTCACTACTCACACGGTTCACACTGTCCTTTAACTGTGGAAGGGGAACATTGCTCCAGTTGCTTCATTAAAGTTTTCTTTCCCTTCCACAGAGCAGATGAGAGGTTGTCAGAAACAAGCTGGTAAAGGTCCTAATAGCCCAATGCTACATTTTACTTGGTCTAAATTAGCAGAGTTCCTACAAATAAGGGTGGTGAGGCAAGGTAGGGATGTGTGCATCAATGGAAACCAAACCCCCCCACCAAGCCCACATTTTTACATCAATATGTGTATTATTTTGTCATGTCCATGAACTGTAGCTGAGCATTATGTGTAGCTACAAAAATACTTCACATGATCATGTTAAAGCTGATGTTTGATGTAAGACTTCTATTTCCTGTTATCACTACCTTGAAGAGTGGTGTCCCTCACCTTGTCATGCCTGCCACAGCTCCTCAGGCAGGAGAAAGATTAACCAGGAGTTGAGGTTTGTGGGGTTTTGTACAAAAAGAATCAAAGCAAAACCCTGTCTGAAATGCTTGCTGAATTAATAATTTCATCAAGAAAGAGATGAACTCTTATTTGATTATGTTTAATTGAGAAATATTAGTTTTCTTTCTTAAATTTTTGTGCCTATAGCAAGTCCTAATAATCAGTAGTGGTTTTTACTATGACCTCCATTGCCTTTTCCTCTGATTCAAAAGGTGTATTCATTTGAAAGATTCTTGGCTGAAATCCATTTCACTGTTTTTATAAAGTATTTCATAAAAAGATAATTTAATTTAGGAAAAAGATCTTTCTATTGCAGTTTCACTATGTTTTATTTTTGGTTTTAGATAACCATAAAAGATTTTCTTCTCTTTAATTTTTTCTGGAATTTTTCATATCCTTGCAGTAAATTTGTTCCATCAATAAATATCACTACAATGGAGAGCCATCCTAGGAGCTCACAAACCACCTCTTTGAAGTGTAGTTCTGCCGCTATGGTCAGTAATGGAACAGGATCTCCATTTACAAGAGGTCTTTAAGTAACTTTCATTAATTCTGTGGCAGCTGAATTGTTTATTCCTATGAGGCACTGCAGGGATCTGGTGCTAATCAGATGATTCATGTAAAATCAAGAGTGTGGCAAAGGGAGTGTGCTGGGGAGCCAACAGCAAATCACTGCTAAACAAAGGGAACATCTTGGGGCTGGTTCAGATCCTTAGGCTTGTACCACTTGAGGCTGATCAAATACTGCATTATAAGGACACTTGAAAAGAAATTCATTGTATCTGTTTGCATTCAAATGTCCTTGGCTGGAGGAGGAGCTCAGCAAACACATCTTTGCTCCCTTGACAGCACACTGAGAAAAGCTGTGCCCTGTGTTGGCTGATCTGCAGGTTTTTGAGGGGAACTGTCTCTACTCTTTGGGTGAGATGCCCATAACAGCTGTGCTGCAAGTGCAAAACCCACTCAGAGCATCTTCAAATGCCTTAAAGCAGTTTAATCAAATAAATTTATCAGTGTCTGTGAAGTCACCCTGCCAGTTTGGATGGGGCTATGGCAGAGAGAATGAGCCTATAGAAACTTATTGTTTCAAGGTTTTTACCTCTCTTGTTGTATTTGACGTAGCTTGGAATCAGATGGAACATGACAGCAACAGCTTGACAAGCTGATAATACACTTCACTTGCAAAATTCATGTGCTAGGACTGTAAACACATTTTTATTTAAGCTATGTCATGTTTATGCATAGCACAAGGATTTTTTCTTCAGTGGATCTGCTATAGAAAGTCAGAGGAGATGTAGCATTTTTATATTTTAAAGTATGACTGATATTTTTTACAGCCCATAAGAAAAGTTTGACTTTGCCCAGTCACACTAATTTATTTGGACAGTCATTGAGATACAAAGCACAGGCTGAAAGAAGTTATCTTATTACTTGCTCCTTGAAGCATGTGTGCCCCATTTTCCAGACATTAGAGTGTTTCATAAGCTGTTATTATTTATCATATTGATGAAAAATAGAAGGAGATAGAAAGAAAATCAGGTTTTTCAGGTCTTAGAGTCCAAGAGAAAGAATTTAATTAGGAAAGTCATGGGTGGTGTAAAAAAGGTTCTTGATCACTAAGAAAGTCCTGCAGTAGCTTCTAGGGATGATTCAAGGAAAAATCAAGGAGCTTCTGTTGATGTAACATCAGAACAAACACAGAACTCCCATGTCAGGGTGCCATGCTGGACTGACTGGTGGCTGTGAATCTGTCACCTGATGAGGCTGTTCTTCCATACTGTGAAACTGAATAGTGTTGTATTTTTTTTTCCCCGCTGAGTCAAATCTTGTTGCCTCTAGACATTTTGACTCATTTTTACTTAAGTAAAATTCTGCCTAAAAATGTCTAAGCAGTGACAAGATGTGAGAATCCCCATGTATGCTCTGCATCTGGCATGTGAACATAGGAGGTGGGTGTTCAAACACTTTCTTTACCATCCTCTTCCAGAAAAGCCCGTGTGGGTTTTCATAGGGATTCATCTCCGTGGAGTCAGTTGTAGGAGGCAAGGAGCAGGGATTCAGACTGCATTATCCTCATTCAAAATAGAGGAAAGCAAAATAAATTAATAGAACCTGAGTCCTTCCAGTCTTTCCTTCCATTTTGAAGAAGCCTTCTGTAGGACTCATGCTTGAGAACACTATGAATATTGTTATATGCAAATATACACTTATATCAGCCTTTGGGCTCCTCTAAAGCTGTATGTCTGTACATGAAGACCACAAGCCTTGCTTTCCAGGATCATTTCCAAGAGAGTTTGGGGGCTGAATGCACTGGAATGACTTTTCCTCTCTCCCTTTTTCTCTTTGGGAAAGAAAGAGGAGTTGAAAACTAAAATTTCCAAGGTATACATATGCTTGTTTGAAAGCTATCCCTACAACTATTTTAATAAGTGAAATATTATTTTATACAGCCTGAGGTTCTTTTCTAACAGTCTTTCTTAGATGTGTGTTTATTTAACCAGTTAAATATCTAGCTTAAATAGTCATACTTTTACTCTCAATCTCTGGTTTATCTGCCATTTTATCTGGGAGAAAATGCATTTTATTTTCTTCCTACCTTGTATGAGTCAATGTTGTGGTACAAAACCTTAACAATTGTTCATCTGATGCAATTAATTGCCTTACTGGATATACATGGTACAGAGTGAGCTATCTTTTCTGAATGTCAAATCAGATTTATGAAACATTCCTGTTATATTTGTCCCTGGAAAACACTGGACAGAAAATCACATCTATTAAAACTGCATTCATTACCAAATCCAAGGAAACGAAGGCTTTGAATGAATAGCAGCTAATCAAGCAATGTGTCATAAAAGGCAGTAACTAAAGAAAACCAAAGTAAAACATTCACTTGCATTATTGAACATTTTTAGCTTTATTATTATAATAGAATTACAGTCTGACATAAAATAAAGAGCTTTTGCTAAACTCTGTAAAGCAATACATGCTTCTGCCATAAACAACCTCTATTAGATTTAGGTTTTATTGCCACATCACTGCACTGAGGTGCAATAAACATTCAATGTCATCTTTTTAAAATTATCTCAGGAGTAAACAGAAACTGTCCTCTATAAGAGTGTATCATTGTTTTCAAGGAAGACTTACTATTATTACATGGTTTAGCAAAGCATTGTAAAAAAGCTACATAGAGAATACCTTGTCTTTGATAAACTGTGCAGTCAAGTTTATACAGTATAATACTATTGGCATAGACTAACTAAGAGGTGGTATAATGCAATCATTGCATAGCAAAAAGCAGACTAGGTAAGTAATATTCACATCTAATGTGCAAAATGCAGACCAAAAGGTAGCTATGAATTGCTAGAAAGATAAAATGCCCTAAATGAACACACTAGTTTAACGCCAAAAATAACAAGATAAACAAGTACACAGAAGTTAAAGAGCCATAGTTTATTTTTTTCTATACATATATCTACACATGATACCAGAGATGAAACATCCCCTTTTAAATAAGATCCAATCAGATAACTTATCAAGTTCAGACAGGACTAAATGTTAGACAATGAAGAATTATTAAAAAAAAAATCTCTAAATCAAACATTAAATATTTCCTTTTGTAGATAGAGAATGTCAACTTTTTGATTTATTAAGAGTTTAGAAATCACTGCCTATTAAACTTGACTCTCAGTAGCTGTTTCTCTAGAGGCTTATGTAGCACTGTTTCAAAATCCATTCAATAGCATAAATTATATTTTTTAATTGATTCTTGCAAATATCCACCATTCTTCCATTCTCTTTGAAAAAACTTTCAGATAAAGTTTATTTCTAAGAGTTAGCAGTAATGATACTGACTAGAATTTTTTTTAAAGGGAGCACAATACCTGCAAAATGGACATCTTGTATTTAAAGCCCTTACATATTGTTCCTACAAATATATTGCTACAGTAAAAATGAAATGTAGTAAGTTTACTCAATAAAATCTATTTTCCTGTACATTCTTTTATGTATGACTTCTTTGTATTTAATGCTACATATATTACATTGCTTATCGTAACAGTTATGTTTCAGCAAATATAGCAGTAATATACAGATGAACTTCTGTCTTAACAAATATTTCACCATTTTTACCTACCAAATATAATCCCATACTTTAGTGTTTATGCATGACCTGAGCAGACCAGTCATTAATCTAATAGTATACATTGGATGACATTGTCAAATTGCAAGCTGCTGTACACTTAACCACTTTACAAATGGAATAAATTCCAAGCACTTTCTGCTTATTTATTTTTGTAAGTGTTCCAGTACCACTGATTTATTTTTTTTCTCCTTTACTTCAGGCTCTAAATATGTTTTATTGAGCATTTAACAACATATTAAGAGCTAAGAGGTGAATCCTACACAATGTTTTAAGAACACAACTTTAAAAAAGTAAAAAAATGTACAATCTCATGCTGCATATTTACAGATATTATTTAAATACTATATTTTATCTTTCTGCTATTCATAAATCTCAGTCTAAAGCTTCTTTTAATGTATCATTTTATAAAAGAATACATTCAACATATCTAGAGCTTGCAAAAATTTTGTTGTTTGTTTTTTTTGTTTTAACTCTCTAAAACATAGTGATGAGTAAAAGCTATCTTTAAAGCATCCAGGAATTGTTTGGATTACACAGGTGATAGTAGAAATTTGGGATCTGCACTTGGTTGTGCAACTGGTGCAACTGGTTTTCTAGTCTAGTGACAACTTAATGCTTGGAACAAGCTTGCAGTAAGAGAGCAGATTAAAGCATTTGTTACCATTAGATCTTATGTGCTATACAGTGACAAACTGTACCTAGAGTGAGTAGATTTCCTTTCTCATTAAAGACTATTTAATATTATAAGTCAGGTAGTTTGGAACATAGAAGAGAAAAGGGATTAGGAAAATAATAAATCTTATGGGATTCAGCAAATGGAAAGCTTTACATCCTAGAAAAGATTATAAACAGTGGCTGAATAAATGATACAGTCTAAGATGTGCATCAGGAATGTCATAAAGAATATTTCCCCCATCCCTACAATCTTCTGAATAAAAATATCTTTTTCATGTACATATACACTATCTTTTGGGGATATTCAGTACTAAGCTTGCTACAAATGGTTTCTTTTTTTTTTCCCACCCTCCCATTACTCTACAACTCTTTTCCACTTCCAAAATCACTTTTCCAAAGTATATAGTTTATAATGTTCTCTCGCTCACACACAGTTTTTTTTTTAAATATACAGATATATTTTACCTTTTGCTAACTAAAGAAACCTTTATTTTCGTTAAGACAGAGGCAATGAAGCAAATGGGAATTACTGTATGTGAAAAAGGGAAGCAATTCCCAGAGCAAAAGACAAAACAGAACTATACGAATAAATGAGGTTATTGATGTGGAGTTTGAACCTTTAGCTGAGGCTCCCTGTTTAAATAGGTAGCCCAGTAGACCAGGTTAAAGATTCCAAAAAGCAGGGGGAAGGCTATTCTTGATAGCCGATCAATTTTACTGACGCTGTTAAAAGTTTTCTTGGGCTCTGCAGGTTTTGTTTCTGGCTTCACTTCTTTGGGCTCAATTGTTGCACTTTTAGCAATGGTTGCCAGCCCAGGGTCCCTTGCAATATTAGGGGTGTAGCTTGTAGCTGCAGCTGTGTAGGTGTTGTTTTTCTTGATGAGAGGATCCTTCACTTTCTTTGGCTGAAGAAAGAAGAAAATATTTCATTCTCAATACCTTCTCAACAGAAGAGCACAAATTGTAACATTTTGCAATTAATCCAATTCATACCACAAAGTGTAATAAGCTGTAAGAGAGAAGTTAGTTCTGGGTATATAACTCATGCAAAATATTTAGGTGACAATAAATACAAAATCATCCATTTGTATTGCTTGTATTTGGTAAACCAAATTAGGTGATCAATAAAAATGAGACCTGATAGCTAGGCTCACTGGCAAAATCACCTTTAATGATAATCAGCAGTGACAAAGCACTCACAGCTCAATATTGTCACAAACTGTTTCCCTTGATCAGGATAAAAACTTACAAGATGCCAAATTCTTAATGTAGCCTTCCAACATTAAGACAAATATTGTGATATTAAGAGTTTTACATAATTTCTACAGAAAAATACCCACTAAATTATCATGTAACCACGCACTAAAGGACTCGTTTACTCAATAAGATGCAAAGATGTCAGTATTCTGCTCACTTAATGGTTTACACCAGAGGCACATGAATTATGGATTAGGAACTTAATGTTCTTATTTGAATCTTAAAATTGGATCATAATGGCTGAAATGGCATTCCATATGCAAAGACTTTAATGTCTGTATGACTTTTTCATCCACCTACTTATATTGCTCAAGCAAGAATATATTGAATATCTTTTAGGGGAGAAAGACTTATTGAGCTTATTTAAACTTATTTTATCCCTAGGTCCTTATATTTTCTAGTATTCTATTTTTGGGATCTAGTTGTAGGAAAAAAATTAAATTTTGACATCTGGGCATACCAGTTAGAATTCAACTGTCCAGTTTCTGGCAGACCAAACCTGTTCTTCAGCCACTGCCCAATGATAAACACAAAAGAGACGTAGTGGGTTATTAAGAAGGTGTAAGGATTCCTCCAATTATGAGAAAAAAAGCCCAACAACAAAACATATAGCAAAAACCAACTCCAACAACTTAGCAAAATCTTCAGGCAGTATTTGCCACAAAAAGAAAAGGCAAATATTATCCATTTTATCCTCTTGGGATGGGGGGAAGATATGGTTGAAGAGAAAATATCAGTGGAATTTGATCTGTCATTTCACAAGACAGCAGACACAATTCTCTGTTTTCAAGAAGCAGCTGTCCCAGGGAGGCAATACTTTTATGTGGCCACAGTATTTTTAATGACAGATCAACTATAGGTTAGTTACTTTGACCCCCTAATAATGGAGTTTTGATAAAAAATTCTTGTTCAAGAGGTGAACATTTCAGGGAGTGCACAGACTCCTGCTGGACACATGGGAACAGGAAATGAAGCTGCAGAAGCCTGAGGGCAAGTGGGAAGAGGCTTGTGGAGGAACAGCTTTGGAGCCCCATGCTGGAAGGAAATGTAGGCTCAAATGTTAAAATTATGCTACTTAGTAAGGAAAGGTGTTCACCTAATGACTCTGATGTAGATGTTCTTTAATTTATGGCAATAAAATCCTTACCTTCAGGCCAAGAAAAAGCTTCAAATCTTCAGAACAAACAGGTTAAAAAAATATTCCAACAAAAAGGCATGTCAGGTTTTATTTTGTTTGCTTTGTTCTTTTTTTTGTCGTTTTGGTTTGGCTTTTTTGGGTTTTTTGTTTGGTTTGGGGTTTTTTTTTGTTGTTGTTGTTGTTTTTTGGCTGTCCATTTTTTCCCCTCCCAGGCAGGGAGGCTGCTAACATGGTTGCTGAGTGTAAAGGCAGTCCTGTTTGCTGCTCATTCAGAAACTCTGGTGAGCAGCAATAAATCCAGCAGACAAAGAGCAGCTTCACTGAAGTCTCAGGGGAAACCCTTTCAATAGATTTAAATGTCACTAGAAATCTGATCCACAGAAAACCCTGACACCAGCCTGGGTCTTAATATTTCATGTCAAATTCAACTTCATGAACAAGCAATATGACAGCTAATTAGAGCTCTAAATTTGATTAAGCTGTGATGCTCTGATCATCGTGAGCTTGCCTTGCTTGCTTTTCCTCACTGCAGAAAACTCAAAGGTACCAGCAAATGCCCCTTACCTGCTAACGAGCACAAAGCCATAAATCTTCCCATGTTTTAAACTATGTTTATTGTGGTGGGTACTGTGTAGGGGTTTTTTTTAGAATGTAATTTTCTTGGTAACAAATGAAACAGCTCATTATAGTAACTACATTACAAGGGAGGATAAATTAGCAAGGCAATATTTAATATTTAAGGATAAAATTCTATCAGTGCAATTCATTTTTGTAACAAATGTCATGAAAACACAGAAAGAATCAAAAAAATATTTTCAGTGAAAGTATTATCAATAAATGAAAACTCAACATTCAGCAGCAGTTGTGCAGCTCATTATTGTAAGTTTGTTTTGATATTTCACTCATTTGTTCTACAATACTTTTGTAGTAGTTGCCATTGTATAAATGCCCTAATTTAATTTGGAGGTTTTTTTCCACTGACTTACACAACTAATATACATAAATAATATATATGCATATAATGCTGAATTATAAACATATCTTTGCATACCAGTGAGTTACATCTGCACCTCCAAATACCTGTTCTGTTGGATCTCTAGTCTGTGAGTGTTCATGATTACCAGCTGGGGAAGTTAACCCAACTGAATGAGCTTGCACACAGGAGCAGCTGACATGGTAATTCATAGGAAACAGCAAACTTCTCTTTCATCCCCTAAATGTCCTCAACAATTTCTTGATGAACCTGTGGTTTACAGACCAGGTCTGATCCCAGTCCTAAAGGAATCAATGGGAGTTTTCTCTGGTGCATTCATGGAGGTACAGATCAGGATTGCACACCCCCAGCACAGCTCTGAATTCCTCCTTCTAAATAAACACATTTTTCCTATAGCTAAGAAAGGAAAAAAGAACTCCTGTGATGATTTATTTGGTCATGATGACAGAGCAGCCCTTGTGAATTTTGTGCTTGGAAACACTATACCTTGGGAACTGTCAAAAACTGCAGCCACAATTTTTTTTTTCTTACATTTACACTGAGGCATCCACACTTACTCTCGTTCAAACAGAAAAAAATAATTTCCTTCCCTTAAAATAATACACGTTGATCTTTTTTTCTGCTCAAATCCCGAAGTCAAAATCTCAGTAGAATATTTCATTATCAACAGCATTAAGTATCACCCAGTATGTCAGAAGCAGTATTTAGGTACTAAATGTCTAAGTAATCATGGCATGGAAATGCTGTACGTAGACACAGCAGTAAACTCTTTTGGAGCAATAACTGTTGTACATAACAAGAGTTTTTAATGTGCTAAACCCCCTCCCACAGAGTGACCAGGTGTGGCAGAGTGGGGTGGATATGGGGAGGTGTTACCTTTTCTGGGACGACGCTCTTGCCGTCCCAGGCGTAGCCTCTCTTGGTGAAGTAGTTGACGGTGGCGAACTCGATGAGCGCCGAGAAGACGAAGGCGTAGCAGACGGCGATGAACCAGTCCATGGCCGTGGCGTAGGCCACCTTGGGCAGCGAGTTCCTGGCGCTGATGCTCAGGGTAGTCATGGTCAGCACAGTCGTCACTCCTGCAAAGCAGAGTTTGTGTCTTCAGGCCATTTATTCTGCTTCATTTCCCAGCTGCTATAGGTGGGAAAGCCTTTTCTACACCCCTGGTTCTTACAAACTTCCCCACCTGAGTTCAGTTTCTAAATGAGGATATCAGGTTTCCACTTCTGTGGAAGTTGCAGGATTTTCAAAACATTTTTATGTGTTTATTCTTTGATTTTGTTATAATAGAATACTATTTTTAAAGCTGGAATGGAAGTATAATTTGTGAACTACTTTACTCTTCCTGGTATTTGAGGGATTTCGTTGCAGTTCTTTATTCATGCGCTGCAAATTATAATGTAACAGTTTAATATTTTTAGTTTTTTCTTGCAGCAGTTCTGCAATATGTAGAAAACAAAAAAAAACTTGCTTCAGCTTATTTGGGATATTATACTTCAAAGATATATTCAAGGGCACCAAGATTTGTGTTATTTCATTTTTTTTGAATCAACGGTTTTACAGATTTCTGTGCTTTTATTCACTGACACCCTGAACATAGCAAAGATTTTATGTAAGAGTGACAGTGTAATTTGCATTTCTGATGTCAGAGCTTCTCACTGCTGAACCTCTCCTCTCACCTGGCCCCACAGAGCAAGGGGGACTGTACTGAATTCACTCTGCTTGCAGCTGCTTGGAAAATGAACCTCCGAGTGCACGCAAGGCATTTACATCAAATCACATGTCCACAAGTTACCTTGACAACTGCACTGTCATGGCTCGAATGCGTCTCGAGTTCATCTTCGCTGCAATGAGTGTTAGTGGAAATGAGCAGTGCTCTAAAATAGGTCAATTAATGAACAACATATTTACGTGGTAGTGCGAAGAGCTTGAATTATTAGTGCCTAATGAGGAAGCAATTTCTTTTTCCTGAGATGCAACCAAATGTGTTCTTTGACTTATTGCTAGTGACCTTATGTTTCTCTTACATAGTAGCAGAAGAAAGATTTATAACTTTTATTGTGTGTGGTACTGAGTGGACTAAAAGATCAATGTTGTGCTTCTGTGTGTATATGCATTCATGCAAGATGTTCTGAAAATTTGTTTCACTGCCATTTTGAACTGAAAAAGCTATCTTGATACATAATGATGGAGAAAACCCAAGAGTATTTACTAAATAACTGTCTTCTCAAATGAAAACTGAGAAATGTGTGGGTTCTTGAGCCTGTGAAGATAGCAGTTTGAAAATTGGGCAGTATTATATATTATCCATTGAGACTAGGAAATTCTGTTCTCCATCTAAAGACTGTGAAGTACAGCATTTCAAACTGATGATCAGACATTTCTTTTTAAATGGTATATGCAGAAAGAGGTAAAATAGTTACAATTTCAATGGATTTGACTATAAAACTCCTTAGTACAGTAGTTCTCAGTAAAGCTGATGTTAAAAATTCAGAATTAATTTTAGTTGCTAATCTAAACAATATTATGTAAATCAAATTTAATTATACTGTAGTCTAAACCACTGTTCTGTAAATGCACATCTGTCTATCAGTGGAAAGCCACTGCTTGGTTCATGAGGTCTGAGGCTATGCAAGTTGTGATTGCTTTCCAGAGAAATTGAGAAACTAAAGCACAGCTGTGAACGGTGCAAGAAAAGATCCATAAAAATAGCTCTTGTTCAACATGAGCTTCAGAGGCTGCATTTCTCAACAGTGACTCTCTGGCTTTGCAATGTTCAGAATAAATGAGTTAATTCTCTTTGGCAAAGCCAGAGGGCCCAAAGCATCCTGTCCTTGCAGTGCCCTGAGGCAGCAAAACGAGTGTCAAAGCCAGCTTGGCTGGGGATGCTTCCACCTCCTGCCAAAGGTGTTCAGCAGTCCCATCTGGATATCATCAAGGACCAGGTCACATAGCAGAAATGTCAGGTTCTAGCTTTCCTAAATGAAAATTCATCGCCTTTTTTTTTTTTTTTAATATGTACTTGACTTAGGTTAATATTACCAAAGAATATGAAAGAATATAAGAGTTTTAAGATAAGCATTTGCAAGCAGTGGTTAAACTCTAAGGACCAGCTGTATAAACTGGAGGGTCTTTTAGATTGCTTGCTCACTGCATTCCTTGAGTGCATGTATTCACTGCTGTAAGCACAATAAATTGTTGCTGATCTAACAGTAGCCTGTAAAAGGGATTAAGGAAAAAAAAATTAAAATAAGAATTTTCCGAGGGCCTAAAGATGTCAAATGCCAGATACCCATTGATTAAAGCCTTTTGGATAATCCTATGATTAACGTTATGGCCATTGTCAGAGATGTTTTATCCCTAATCTGACTGTTTTGGAATATTCAAATGGTAATGAATGGCTTGAGGTATTTTCAGGTCTCTTTTTACAGTCAGTTCCAAATCAGTTTAAAAGCTTTGGACCTATATCTTCACAATGAAATTCGTTAGCTCTTGTGTGTGCAACATGTCCAGGCTCACACTGCTCTCCAATACCATGTTACAATAACTACATTTACAATAACATTTCTGAAACCCAGTTGCCTTGTGATTGCCAGGAGGTTTATAGGTCCTGCTTACCAAATACAGTTCTTGCTGGAACAGATTCTCTGTTAAGCCAGAAGGACACCTGTGACAGTATCACTGTCATGATGCATGGCAGGTAGGTCTGGATGACAAAGTAACCAATCTTCCTCTTCAAATGAAAATGTGTAGTCATAACAACATATTCTCCTAAAACCAAGAAAAAAGAACATTAAAGCTTTTATAAATATACACATCAGAGGTCTTTGTAGGAAGTATTTTTCATTACATTCACCCCTATTATAAAATAGAAGTCCTCAAATCAAAATGGGTCAGCTCTGAAGAAAACATTTAATAAACCTGGTGGGTTTTAAAATTTTTCCTTAATAATACAAAACTAGACATTTCTTGGAAATGCTAATTAAATTTACATATTTTCTCTGCTGAGTAGTGAATGGAAGTCTGCATTAACTGGTGGCTGTTTAAAGCTCTTGTAGAAGGTCTTATTCCATTAGAGGATGGAAAGCCACCACAGCGTAACCATGTAAACATAACCTAAAGACTAAATCAAGACAGCCTCCCAAAAATGTTTCTGTTGGGCCAAGCTTAAGATGTAATTGCCGATGTGACGGTGTTTGCATTACCACTGTTGATGCTTTATATACTCTGAAGTGTCCCTCTTCTGCTAATTTAGGACTTTTGTAAATTATTATTCTCTCCTGAAATAAATGATTACTACAAGAATAGCACACAATATTTTCATTAGCACTAATGCTTTTGGAGCTACAAAGTTGTATGAGCTGGGTACTCCAAATGCAATGAAAATTAATTGGGTTCTTATATATAAATTTTTATTTATACTTTCAATAACAAATATAAATATAGCTAATATTCTAATATACTTACATCATTCCATAAACCTTTCTTGCCAGCACAGCAAATATTGCTCATTTTCAGATCATTATTTCTGTAATTTAAAATGGATTTTGGCAAACAGTATATTCTCCAAAGACTGAAAACCTATTGTTTTTATTTTTATTTTCTTTTTAGTAGACTGATTCTTCTTATTATGCAACGAACATCTTAGGAATGAAACAAGTAGACTCGTAACTGAGTGGAAACTTCTGTCTAGATTAGAGATGACATGTGAAATTACTGTAGTTCTATTTTAAAATGTAGGCAGATGGAAGGAGAAAACTGCTCTTGTACAGGAAAAGCTTAAACTTGATTGAAAAACTATGTCTAGACATTGACTGCTTATGCACAGAGCATGTCAAATGCCCATTTCTGTAATGCAGAGTCCAGAACAACATTCATTTGAGCAATCTTGCTCAATTTCTAACCCCATGTAAAGCTTATTTATAAGATATGACAATACTCTTTCAATATAAAAGACAGCAGCAAAGGGGGAAAAGATAATAAATTTTAAATTGAATGGTAAAGCAAAGGATATACAAGGATTTTTATTTTTTTCAAAAATAGGAATGGCTGTAATATAGTGGGAATTATTACTTAAATTTTGCTCACCTTTCTTTAACTTTCACTGAAACAAACTCCTTCTCCTCTGTACCAGAGATTATGATCTTACAAAAGGTGCCAGTCTTGGCTAGGAGAGCCAATAATTTAATTTTATCTACTTAAAATATGACATGGGAAACTATTTTAATGCAATCAGATCTAGAATGCGCACAACGTGTGTCAGAATTAATTCACTGATTGTAGATGGCAAGCTAAGAATACAGAGTGAGCACACCACTGTACTCTGATGCTTTATTTAGCTGCCTAAATTATCAAGGTATTTTTAACCTCTGGAAAATGAGAACAAGATCCAAAGCATAAAGGCAATTAAAAAGACAGGGATTACTCTCATCTGTTAAGCACTGCAGCAGGTCTGAGCTGGGAGTCAGATAAAGGTAATGCTGGGAGCAGTGAACTGGGCAGAGCAGAGGCCTGCAGTAATGCTCTGCACTTCACACAGCCATGGTCTGAAGTTTCCACAGCACCAATGGACTGCACTCACCGGGCAGGCACTTACTAAAAGATAGTAGATGTTTGATAAGATTGATTGAGCTGACTGCAGGACATGAAAGCACTCCAGTCATTCACTGCATCCTTGGCTTTCCATATTTTCTGGCTCTCTTTAATTGAATAGTGTCACCACATTTGTGACAGCTGCTGATCGCTCTCATAACTTTCCAGTTCCTCTGGGATTCTATTTTGAAAGCATTGCAATACAGCCATAAAATTCCCTACAATCTAGAATTTCAAATAGCTCTTGAGCAAAATATTGCCTGTATTCACAGTGTCTGATTGCTAGGCTTTCACAAGTTTTACCTTATACATCTTATATTCTCTTATCTTTTCTTATCCAAGGAAGTTAGAAAGAAAGGTATTTCTTCTTAGCTAAACTGTAATCCCTGAAGTCTTCTACAAATAACTGTGTTGTGCAGATTAATCTAGCTTTCATTTTATTTATTCCAATGTTTAAATTAGTTTATATGTAATACACAATATGAAGCATTTAAAAGTCACCAAAAAATTCTGCATATATATAAATTTTATTTTTGAATGACTGTCCATGCTGGAATATTTCCAGAGGTCTGGAAGAGTTTGTACTTGTGTTCAGTGCTTCTGCAGGTGCAGGTTTTAATCAGCCCTTAATTCTACAGTATTTTGCAGTAAGTGAGTCAAATGAGCAGGTGGTATAAACCAACCTGTGCCCATAGTAGAAAATAATTGATAATTCCGTAAAGTTACATTAAAGCTATTTCTCAGTGTTCTGTAAATTATTTGTAAAAAACCGGATTTATCAGTACATGAAGTTAATACATATCACATCAGACATAAAGTTTGAGGTGGGGACTGAATTTGAGCTGTAACAATTCTTCTTCTATTACCGTAGGTAAAGAAGTAAGGCTTTCCTTGCCATTAATTTAAAACAAAATATTTATCA
>VYZP01017984.1:44419-59874 GCA_013400635.1 Hypocryptadius cinnamomeus | reverse complement strand
CTATATAGTAAGGAAATAATATGAGAAGAACATGAGGAGTGCTTCTTTATTACATAAATTATTGTTTTTTCTGGCTAGATCTGACTCTCTAGGAAGCTTTTTAATTGTTCACATATCTTCACCACCAGTTGAAGATGGAAAATAATCCTAGGATGTATTATCTTTCCAGAGTCATGCTTTCCTAATCTGAAGTACATATATTGCAATTTACTCCTCACTCTTATGTCTTTGTACTTTTTAATCCTGCTCTGAATTATGTTTTGATAGTTAAATATCACCCTTCCAAAGTGTTTGTCACAGACCTGTACTGGACTGCACAATTCCAGAGTCCACAGTCTGTCCAAGCAGATCGTACTGGTTCAGTCGAGAGCCGTCTTCAGCCACCACCACTGACCTTGCTGGTTCCCGTGTCCACTCATACACAACCTCTGCTCTGGTGTAAGCATCTAATTTAAAAGAAATACATTGCATGTAAGCTTTGCACTTTGTTGCCTTATGGTTTTGTCAGAACAATGTTTTGAGCAGTAGTTTGAATATTTAATTCTCTTTAATTATCTGTAGAAACCCACAACTATCCTACTGGAATTTATCTATAGGAAGTAAAATTGATTTTTACAAAATAGCTGAATGTCTGCTGTAGGGCTGGATTAAGGTTGGTCCTCTATGGCATGAATATATTTCTTTCTTATATATTTCCTGCCTGTGTAGAGAAGTGAGAGTAAGAAGTGGAATTTCATCAGCCTGCAAGAACCCCAATGCTTTTTCTAACTTCTAGCTATTGTAAAGAAAGATGAGCCCCAAACTTTTCAATTTTCATGGTGTGATGTTGTCTGGGCCTCTGTAAATCCTTCTCAGAGTGGCTTCAGTGATCCTCTCATGCTCAGCCTGGCTGCAGCTCCCATTTGGTCATGCCCCATCACACTGTCCTTGCTGCAAAATGGGCCTAGCAGACACTGCTGAGGCTGCCTAGGAGAAAGTGAGTTTAAATCACAATTAGTCTATTTTTTGGTTTTGGCTTTGGTTAATTCTGAGTACTCCTCACACTTAAGACTTTGAGTTTGGAGCAAGACAAAAGAAAAGTGCTGTGGGCTCTGCAAGCCCAAGCAGTCTGGTGTGTTACACAGAGAATTCAGTTGCATCTACACATGCCATTGAGGGGCTTTGTGCTGTTATTTATGTTCTTTCCAGAATCAAGCTACACATAAATATTTTTAATTCTAATTCCACAGTAAAATTCTGCTGTCATTTTGTGGGATCTGGCAGCTCTCACTCGGAGCAGTTGGGTGGGAGTTAATTGACTACACAGAGGCAGTTCATGTAATTCTTTACACCTAAAAAGTTCCCAAAGGCATGAATGGGAATGAATGTGTGGCCAGAATCTGCATCAAGCCTGCACCCACCAAAGGCAGCTGGAGCAGGTGGGACATCTCAGGGCATCCAAAATAACAGAAGGATTCTACCTACAGGATGAGAATTTCCCTTTTTTCAGACTGACAAGCAGGAAGGGAAAGGGAAGAATCTGATTCACTTGACCTCATTTGTGAGTTGGCAATTTTACCTTATCAGTGTAAGAGATAACAGCTAGTAACTGAAGAGTTGATTGGGTAGAATGTGCTGGTAAATTAATTGCATGGCATTTGATTTTGCATTATTGAAACTGAAGGGTGCTTTTATCTTTGGCTTCATATTCCCTAAGCACTGTAACATATCTTGGAATATGTTTTTGGAGTCAATGGCAAGAGCAAATCTACATCTTAATAATTCTGATTTTAAAAATAATGGCCAGAGTAAACACAGAAATTGGCTAGTCACATAAAGACAGTAATAAAATTAATTTTCAAGCATTTGTTCTGGAATATGAGAATAGCTTGGAAGAGAGAGGAGTGCTCTTCTGAGCTACTGAGAATGACTGGATTGGTTTAGAGGGAAGGGGCTGCACTGGGCAGTGCTAGAAATGAGCTGCCAGATTTGGTGCTCAATTCTGCTGCCCCCCTCAGCTTCCAATTCATGTTGCATAAACAGCAACGCAGCCATCTGCTCCCATCACTGCTGGTTTCCAGAGTGGCCTCAGTTTTAAACTGACAATCAGATGTTTGTGGTAAGAGTTGAGGAGAGCATCTGCCTTTCTGATTTTGTTTTGCCAACATATGGCATTTTGTTGTTCCAGAATTTCTTTAGCATTTGTCACATTGAATTTACACTGGAATAACCTCTAGCTTAAGCTGCTCTTTGGCAAATCACTTTAGCCTTGGAGCTGGGTCAAACATTTATTGGTCCCTACAGTATGGGCAGAGTCCACAGGAGATGTGCAACTCCTTCACTGTGAGGCTTTTAGGAATCCAGCTCCAAGAAGTGATGAGTAACAGTGGAGGACATAAAAAACCTCTTATCCAATTTAATCTAAAACAAATGGAGCTAGGCAAACACTACCTTGGGGAGCTAAGTGTTAGATTGTAGTCTGCACTTTAAGCATGGATTTTGTGACAATTAAATTCATTCCCAGTAAATTTTCCAGTCCATTAAGATGATTATAATTAATTGCTTTAGTTTGACAAAAATGTCCCAAATGTGTTTAAATATGATTCTCACTTAAAAAGTGGAAATTAATTATAAGATCTGTTCTTTTTTTATGTGTAACAATGAGTCCCACTTTCATAACTTGCTTGGGTCCAGCCATTTGTCCTGTTGGAGATATTTCTATTTATATCAAGAATGAAATATTGAGAGAAATATTCTATAACTTGATAATTATGGCATATGATCTGATGAGAAGGAAGGGAGAGATCCAGCTTTAAGGGCTGTTTTCAACAGTGAATTCTTCGTGCAGTGTTTGCAGTAAAACCATGGTACAGAAGGAAATCCTCCCCATGAGGATCCCAGATTAGGAGCTCGCCTGAATTTAGTGGGTGAATGAAAAGTTTCCTTGAGAACTCCTTGATTTTGTCTAATGATCTTTCCAAGCATTTGTAGTTACTTGTTTTTTAGGAGAGCTGCCACAGAACACTAGTGTTCAAATAAAAAACCAAAACCAAAACAAAACAAAAAAACCCTGTAAAACATGGCAGTCCACAGCTGTACTTTGAGTTTAGAATGTCAGTAATTGCCTTTGAGTGGTGTAAGAAATGGTCTTTCTATCAGAAATATCTGTGATTTTTTTGTTCAATTAAGAAAATTAAGTATATTATGAAAATATGTTTTTAAGGATAAAAAGATCAATTTAGATACAAAAGATGCAGATACACTTGCATGTTTTTCTGCTGTCTTGTTCTTGCCTTCTGGTGTGGTTCTGGACTTTTATGCAAATCCATATTATCTATCCCTTTTATTTAATAATTTCTGCAAATCTTAGTCATTTAACTGAGGAAATGTCCTCAGTAATCTGGAAAGCCGTGCACTGTGTGAACGAAGAGTACATTAATCTGGGACACGGAGCCAGAAAGAACTCAGTGTAGGAAAAGAATGGGAAATATTGTTCATACTAGGGAAAGTCTGCTGTTTGGGCTATGGTTCAGTGATGCACAGGTGTGGTGATAGGTGTCTTGTCGTGTCTATAAAATTCAGTCCAGTAAATCATATCTGTTCGGAAACTGTTCCTGGTTTAAATTGTCATTAGCAGGTTTGTTGCAGGATCAGCCATCTCCCTGCCTCGAAGTTCCAGCACGATGCCTGCAGGGACACTTTAGTGAGCACATCAGAAGAAATTCGATCCTGCAGCCACTCCTGATCTCGCTGGGATCTTGGGTGCACAGATCTCTTATTAACCAAAAACCCACTGCAGTATCTGTCCTGCCATAAACTGGAGTAAAGCTTCCCCCCACTCCGCTCTCTTTCAGGAGATATTTGGAAAGATTTATTGTAAGTGCTTTCTAAGAAAACTTAACATTCAAGGAGCAAACTATTCTTGTCAGTTAGACGCCAAGGTTGTATGAGCTTTTTGTTCTCTAAGCCTTATCTAGGAGATTAGCAGCTCTTTAAAGACAAACCATCAGTGCTGTCTCACGGCAAACACAGAGCTATTCAGCCCAAAGTAAATGATCACCCTGTCGGGTACCATGTGAAGAATGAATTGGGTTTTCTGTTTGTTGACTTCTAAAATTGATCAAACCACTAAGTAACCATTACCAGTGAAACGACCCATTTCTGTTAGGAAAAAGTAGCCATTGAGGAAACAATTTGTAAACTATTACATCTTCCATATATTTTAACTTTCTTGTTTCTGTTAAACAAACCAGAGTAAATTAGGTAATCACTTTTTTTTTCTCTATGTTTTATTTCCAAAAACACTATGTTTAGTTAAATGTCAGGCTGGTTGCTAGTCACATTGAAGTTTTGGAGAAAATTCTCGACTTATCAAAAGCTTTGTCAGTTATTGCAGTGATTTCAATTATATTTCAATGACTTTGTTCAGCATGTTCTCTCATCTAGGGCTAAGTATACTGCAAGTGTAGGACTCTATTTGGAGATTTCTGAGATTTTTCACTTCCAAAAATGTTCCATGAGTGTATATAAGTATCTTCTAATGCTAGGAAAAATGTTGATCTAAACATACCAAGACTACTGTAGAAAAACTTTTGTCACCTAAACCAATTCAGTTATCCATAGCGTGTATTGCTTTTCTTTAGGACTGCTATTGGGTTTTAACAAAACAAAGCAACAAGATTAACAACATTGTCTATGTGACAAACTACTTTTCTAGATATTTAGAACACTGTCATTTTCATCTTTGGTGAATGTCCAGGCATCACATTGTAGAATATTTAAGACACATAAAAAAGGTCCATTATGTCATATTTTATATATATGTATATATATATATAAATATAAGTATATATATAAAAAAGAGTAAAGATACAACCCTGACAAAAACATGAAAAATACACAAGATCAAAACCTCGACTCGAGGTTTTCTGAATTGCAAAATATTCTTTTAAAGTGGCCCAAAAGTGGGAGAAACCTCAATTTAAAATAAACTTACAGCTTCCAAATTTCAAGGGGCAAGCATGTGCATCCATAGGAAAGTCTTCTAAATGCATTGGACATTCTGCTCTCACAGTCAATCTATAACGGATTAATGAGCAAAAGGACACATTTATACTAGTTTCATAGAAACAGCAAACAGATTTCTATTAAGACACATAGCATAAGTACAGCACAGTATCTGTTATGTGATTAATTAGTGTTACAACAGGACCTGAATTATCTGGCTGAGGGTGCAACTGCTCTGCCCCTCTGCCCTTCCTCAGGTCCATCAGAGGCATGCTCAGGCTTCTCATCTGGTGTGAGGATTAAAGTCCATTAGCAACTGCAATTGCTTTCTTGCTGCCATCATTAAATTAGCCCACTCTGGATGCTCAGACATTTGCTGAAATCATTTCACTGCTATCAGCTTGAGTGCAAACATGTTTCTCAATAAAAGAGGTTAAATGAACTAGAAACAGTCACATACCACACACCAGCAGAGAATGAACAGTAATACTTGAAGAGTAGGCTGAAGATTGCATTAAGGCACTTGCAAAGGTGAGGAAATAGGAATGGTTATGATCAAAAGAAGAGACACATGTGAACAATGTGCTGCCAAGATAGTGTTCCTGTGGATTAAATCCCTAACAGCTGAGCATTTAGGAAGACAAGAAAAATCGACCTGGACTTGAGTAGCCAAGATGATTCTACTTCAGTCTAGCCAGTCTTGAAAGATGTTGCACAATAAATTGAACATCCCAAATGCCTCGAGAATTTGTTTTCTCCAAACACTTGTACTGATTTTAAAAACATCTTTCTTTTTTTTAAAGAAAACTCAGTGTTCACCTATGTACTAAGTTATCCATCTTGGCTTGAAGTCAACAGAGTCCCTTTATATCTTGTTTTGATTCCATGGGAGACATAAAGAGAGGATGTGCAGCTTTACAGAGACAACATACCCTTTATTTCATTTTTTAATTTGTAGGTTTTTTAATCCAGAATGTTTGCATGACTGTATATCATCTTTATTTCAAAAGGATTTATTTAACTCCTCTAACAACTGGACAGCTAAAGTTCAGTTATCCATGAAGAGAATAATATATTTCCAATGAATGCTGTCATCACAAAAATAATTTTTTCTCCTAACTTTCTGAATGCTTTAATCAATGGAAAAAGAAATGTCTATTTTTATGCTGTCATGCTTTATAATCCCAAGCACAAGAAATATTAAGAATGGTCAATGAATTCTGTGCACATCTGTTAGTTCTTAGAATCTGCTTTCTATACGATCCAAAGATTAAAGACCCTTGCACACAATTTAGGAGTACAGATTATACTAAACTTTCAGGCTTTATTATACTTGCTGATGGAATCCTTGAAAGCAATGCCAAATCAAGATTCTCTGTTGACTGATGGATTCCTAATACTGTAAGAACCTTTTTAAAATCAAGCCTTAAGATGCATCCAGGGACTGTAGAGGTAGCACAGCAGGAGAGGAAAAATAAACACTGCAAACAGCTCAGTTTGCCCATCATCCCAAGGCCTATTGTGAAAATAATTATTAAGCAGGAATCAAATTATGCTCAAAACCAAACCAGTTTCCTATCTGGAAAATATGCTTTCACAAGTTAAATTGTCAAACTAAATGAAAGTTGTAATATTTTAGGGCTCACCTCATTGTGTATAGCAACGTCCCATCCTCTGTGATTCGTAATAGTTTATTTGGCATTGTCATGTTATGAGCCACTGACTTCTTTCCATTGTGGAAAAAGGTATCAGGCGTCCAAATTTTGCTGGCCATTAAATTATTTAATCGGAGAACAGTCATAGGTCCTTTGAATTTTAACCTCTCATCTTTCCAGCTTTGGCGGAAAAATACATCTATAGTGTATTCCTACATCAGTTCAGAAAAAAGGAAACACTTATGATGTCACATGTTGCAATATGAGAACTTGAAAAGTATGTTCTTACCATTCCCTACAAGCAAGATGACTGTTAATGAAATTAGTCATTATCAGAATGTTTATTTTCTGTATTACTTACGATGTACCTGCAGCTGGTTATTAAACAGTTACAATATCATTACTGAGTTCAACACAATAAACATCAGGAAAGATTTTAAAAGTTGCCCACAAGTTAGATATAATAAAATGGAAGCAAAATAATTAATTATATAATGTTATATATATTATATAATAATATATTATTATATAATACATATAATATTATATATCATATTATTATATAATATATTATATATACAATATAATATATATAATTAAAAAAGAATTCCCACTTGAACTGTAATTTGAAGCTGTAGATAGGTGATCAGTATGTGTGGCACAGGAAATGTGTGTCAGAGTAAAATAAGCCTTGTGAGGCAGGGTCTTACTACAGCCTTCTGTTCTAAATGTCTCATTAGCATAAACGTGTAATCAACCTGCAGAAGGTAGACAGTTCACTAAAATTGTATGGTCTGACTGGTGAGATGTGCCATGGTTCATTGGGTGGAATACTGGGCTACAAAGAGCACGAGCTGAGGGCACCTTTGGGCCAAGAGTGACAGTCTGGTCATGACTGCACAGGGACTGGGCCAGGGGGGAGAGAAGCAGTGGCTGACTCAGTGGGCATGGGCACAACCAGAATAACCAACACTCACCATAAAATGAAAGAAATATTTGTGACAAAGCAACAGGAAGCAAGAGGAAGAGGGTGAAAGTAAGGAAGATATGTTGGAATATCAAACATAAAATATAGGTGGGGTGAAAATGTGAAAAACTGTGAATGCAGCAGAGTACAGCGTTTCCCAGGGAAAAATTCCATCCTCACGTGGAAGTTCAGTAGGAGATTATCCTGCCCCTTCCATCTTTGCTATTTTGATAAACATCAAAAGCAGTTATCCAAACGTGGTTCTGAGTTACCCTGAATGAGACTCTCTTGGCTGAGAAATGGAACCTTTGCTGAGATCTCCTGCAAATGGAGATCCCAAATCCTGGAACAGAGAGAATTCCTGTGTGTGAAGGCACACGGAGCTATAAGGAATAGAGCTGTCCTGACACACATGACAGTGAACAGAAACATTCTGGAAGGAGTATGCAAAATGTCTCCACAGCAAATTCCTTTAGATTTGTGGTTTTTTTCATTTTAACAACCACCATCACTCTATACAACATAAGCACTTTTGAGCTGTTTATTCCTTGTGCAACTATTAGCAAGAAAGATTGGTGATTCTTAGTGATTTGTGTTTTTCCTGCTTTTAGGGTATGAAATGCCTGAATACATTTTTTTGACATAGAAATATAGTTACATGGGTTGTTCTAATTTTGGGTTCTTTTGGTAGATTTTTAAATTTAATTTAATTCTATTTATATCCCAGACCTGTGAATCATTTGTGTGCATACTTAGTTTTATTTCCATGTTTTTAATCACTTGCTCAGTGAACTGCTGAAGCCTGAGTTTATTCAGCTTCAGTGAAAGCAGTTTGCACTTAAAACCAATTATTTGCTTCAGAATTTTGCTGGGTCATGGCCTTAGGTTGAATTGTGACCAAATCCTGTTCCAGCTGTGCAGCAGAGTAGGAGAGAAGGAGGTGTAGGAGACAGTATCCACCATTAAAATTTTGGATTTCCTCCATGTTTTACTAGCACCAAGGAAATCTCCTCCTACACACGTGGGAAAGGTAAAAGACATGCCCAGAAGGTGACATCACTTCAGCATGTAAGCCATTCCCTTTTTCTCTTTCAGCTGCAAAGGGGGTGAGTGGGAGGTGATACAGGTTGAGAACAGAGTCTGGTTTTTCACTTCATACAAACATGAGGTTCATTTGTTGGAAAAGGACAAGGAGTCAGAAAGATTTGATAAGGGTCCTGACAGCATAAGACAAAATTCAATTAAAAAGTAGCTGGCAGGTCATGCCTGGCACAGGCTGAATCCTTCCCTATCCCAGGTCATCGCACCATATAGAGTGAATTAATTTTGGCTGAGATATCTCAGCTCCTCAGCTTTCACTACCCACTTAAGCATGCACATTAATTCTCCTCAAATGAATCCTGACAGACAGCTGATCTTTAGGGCTGAGCCATCAGATGCTCTGATTAGGGCTTTTTTCTACAGCAGAGGGGCATACAGAACAAGGGAGCAGAAGGATTTTCTCTAGGCTATGTACAATAGCAGTGGCCCATGTACAGACATATGAGTGAGGTGGAATTTGGAATAAATTCTCCACAGCGGAGACTATTCATTCCACAGTATTCAGGTTAAAAAAAGAAGATTCCTATCTGCACTTTGAACAAATTTAATTGTTTTGAATATTTATAACACTTTGACTTACATGTTCTCTAATTTACTCTTCTAATACTTCTCCCTGGAGATTGTTTATTCACAGGGTAGACCACTCTATGGTCTACATGAGGTTCTGTACAGGAAGATAGTAAGATAGATCATTCCCAAAAAGCTTACTGTACAGAAAAACTAGGAATGAAGGTTTACTAGATAAAAAATTCTGTCTTTCTGAAAACGTTAATTTTGAAACACTTCTTATTCCAAATAACATACATCAAAAATTTTCACAAAAATGACAGTTTGTATGAGAATAGCCAAATATCTGTTGCTCAGTTCAATCCACCATGTAAGCATGCCTGAAAACCTGCAAAATTCTTCCAAAAAATATTATTTTATTTTAAAAAATGCTTTTCTCCCATTTAACTTTATTTACAAGTACAAGAACAAGCCAAGACAATGTCTTTATAGAACAACAGCTTATAGCCATGCTGCTCTTAGAAGAGTGCATTAGGAGTGGGTAGGAGCACCCTGGCTTATCCATGCAAGTGCCTCCCTGGATGCTGCAGATGGCTGAGGTGTGCTGGCAGCTCAGCGTGGCTGTGCTTTCCCAACACTCAGGGTGAGCTGGAGGAGCCCCTGGCCAGCCCCAGCCCAGGCTCAGGCACAGCACATCCTCCCCTTGCCTGCCAAAATCCTCCCACACCCCCAGCCCAGGCTGCACATGGGGGATCAGGGGAGCCCCAGCTGAGGGTGTCTGCTACCAACCTGTCTGTGCTCAGAGAAATGTGAATTCTGTGAATTCACAAAATGGTGTAGTGAAATTCATATAAACTCTGGGTTCTGGTAAACTCTTCCATTTATCTTTCTGTCTCTGGTTTCACACCTAGTTCCTCAAGCAAAGGTTTAACATGAGTGGGCTGCACACACATTACTTTTTTATGGGAGGTGAGTAGGAGTTTTACACTAAATACTTTTCTGTGAATTCTTTAGTTTTCAAAATATATGAACACCTGCCTCTGTGTTTCTTGGTCACACATTTTATTAAGAGGATGATGAATTCTTTCTCCTGTTTAACTGACTGAAAAACAGGAGTCAACACGGTATGAGTATCATGGTTAACTGTACTTTTATAAGTACTGTTTTCCAAGCAATCAAAAAATGGTGTCTTTTCATAAAGTTCACTTAGAAAAATAAGCTGTTTTGTAAAAGTTACTTTTTCAGGTTTTCCATTCCTTGACATTGTCTTGAATAGTCAGAAACTTGTAATAACCTGGTGTTTAAGGCTTAGCTACATTTTTAGTTCAAATTAAGCAGCTGACAATTTTGTAGTTAGAAATGGAACTTGTTCCCTTTCCTCTACTTACTTTTTCTTCATTGAATCCTTCTTTTGCTAAGTGTATTTAGCTATATGTAGGCAGCTACAAGCTTGAACTGCTTTCATTTCTTCATTTAGATTAACGAGGATGTTTCTAGCATTCATCCTAATGCAGCATCCAACAGACACCGGTGGCTGCAGACCAGCCTTTACCCCTCTCAACAGCTACTTGTGCAAACCTCATTTATATGGAAAATTTTAAGTACCTTATCCATATTGCTACACAACTCTTGGTATCTCTTAAGACCAGGGCTCACAACATCTTCATTCAGTTTTCTGAACATCTCCACTCCCTGCAGTTATCTGGCAATTTGATTTTAATATTCATTCCGTAAAGAAGTGACACTAATTCTCTCATTAATCTTCTCTTTTTAGCAGCCAAGATCTAGGAAAGTCACTTTCCATTGATCAGTAGCTTTTAATATAAAAATACAGGTTAGACTGTACAGATGTCACACCATAGGCATAAGTGTTAATTGCATTTTAAGATGATGATCTTTCTCAGCAAATTGGATCAGTGATGTGCCAGCAAGGACCTAAGCAATCATTCTCAGAAGAATACAGATCCAAACCCTAATGCATTTCATAATATATTATGTAGCAAATATAAAGTCTGTTAAAACACGTTATTAAAGTCACTGAGGCTTCTAATTTCAGGGCACTTAAATGCAGTCACAGCAGCAGGAACGGCTGCACATAAAACCTGATGGCATTTTCAAATCAAGGGCTTAAAGAAAGCCCAGCCTTAAAAGGGGTAAATAAGTTATAGCATAGATCTTTTATCCTCCAAATTAAAAAGACAAGAGAAAATGAGTGCTGCAGAAATACAGGGCATGACTTACCATGTCGTGGTCTGAAACAGGCCCAAAACTGGTGACGAAGATGTCAGTCTTCACTTCAGTTACACGCTCTGATGAAGCAGGAAATTAGGACAGTGAGTGTCTATAAACAGCCTTCATTAGATCTAACCACTACCAATTTTCACAATAAATAGAGAAATTATTGGCTTTGATTAGCCATTCTGAAATTGGTCTGCAATACAATCCTGAGAATTTACTGTAGAAGTAATTTCACAGTCAATATTGTCAGCAATGGGGTTTTTTTTACAGTTTTTCCAGAGAACTTTTTGAGGTACAGCAGCTGCAGTGGAAACAGTTCTGCTGTTGTGGAAATCTTTTCATTCTTTGACTGATAAATCTTCTTGTCTGACACTGTAACCAGTGCTGAATACTGTACACAGTACTCTGATATCTCATGGGGTACTCAGTTTCTGGGCAAGCTAAAATAAGATCTCTAATAATTAACCCTGGGCTTGTGAGTTATGTATTTTGTATTGAGACCAAGAACACAGAAGAAAGAGAGAGAATACATTATGGTGTATACAAACATGAATATACTTCATTGGTATGAGTTAGAAATGGCTGTATTACCCCTTACTTCAATAAATAAAAAGGAGTTAAAACTTTTACAAGTAAACATCAGCTAAGCTTCCCTACTGAAATCATCTGTGTAAATGTTTTCAGAAAGTAAGTTCTTCAGTCCTAAATGATAGACCAGTACAAATAGTACTTCAGAAATCTGTTAACATGTACATAACACAGATTATATGCATATGCTGCATCATAAAGCTGGACCCCTCCATGATTTCCAGGATGTCCATTTGCTCCATGGCACAATGGCATTGGATATTTCAGAAGAAACCAGTGATTTCAGTGGTCACAAGTGCTGAGATGCCTTAACTGGTGTTGATCTCAAGAAAGAGGTAAAACATCTGACTTCTCTAGATGGACTGGTAAAAGACATTTTGAGAAACACCCAGGCTGAACTTCCCCCCTTCCTCTCCTCTCCCTCTACACACTCACATAGGATCAGTCACTTCTGAGCATACTGGTGTTCTCTAGGGCACACATAGCAAAATATTCACCCAGGATGCCATATACCACAATAACCCTGTTGAATTAAATACAGCTGCAGGGAGTAACACCACCTGGAGGCAGGAATCCAAGCAGCGCTGAGTGCAGCTAACCCCATCAGCTTCCCAAATCTGTCATGTAAGCCTGAATACATTTACTATTGTGCTCCACAAGCCAGCACAGGGGTTGTGGTAGAAGTTTCAAACATGGAACAAGTTAATAACATTTCTGAAATAACTTTCAAAAATAAATAAATTGAGCAATCTAGAATATTTAAAATAATCTTAAAGAAAGCACTATAATGCATGTCTAGTAAGCAGACATGCAGCAGAAAATTTTCCTAAGACTAAGAAATGTATATGTAGCTATTTCTATAATGTTATTTAAATATTGCAAAATAATTCATGAAACCCCACTAATTTAATACAACCATCTGATTTCAAAAGACTTTGACCTGTTTATATACAGTTTGTTCCATCTGAGAAGAAAATTCAGACTGAAGGGAAGTAAAAAAAGGACTCAGGATTAAGCAGCCAGTTACAATATACATTTCTGTATCTGTGCAAAAGTTCTAGTGAGAATCAGTGTTCCAAAATGCTCATACAGGACTTTCACTTTTATTAAAAAAAAAAGTGTGCAACTTCTAAAGATATAAAAATTGGAAACAGTTTCCTATAAATATCTGGTATAGATACAATAAAAGATGTCCTTTTGTGAGGCAGCAAAAATAAAAAAGTAGTATTAGATTTGATTCTACTGTTGGTCTGGGAATGCAGTTGATGAACCATATTCTGTTAATAAATTAATGCAAAAATTAGGTGGTATCAAAAGTAATCTTCAGGACTCATTAAAATGGTGACATTTCCAATGTATTATTCAAAATCAAGGAAAGTTAAATACTGTGATGTGGCTGAACTGCATAATATTATTTTTATTCTTTATATCTATGACTGAGAAGTGTACAAAACACAGTGACTATTGAGAAAACCACTGTATAGGTGAAATTTCCTCCTTAGGTGTCCAGTTGAATTAATATGTAACCTTATAGTTATTTACAATCTTTTCAGTTGAATTAATATGTAACCTTATAGTTATTTACAATCTTTTCAATTGAATTAAAGAAATTTTAGTATTTTCTTGATGTCTAATTAGTCTCTGGACTTAAAGAAGCTCATGGTGAGAATTTGACTTTCTGGAACTGAAAGAGGCATATGGTTGTTCAGAAATTACTTGGCTTGGGAGGAAAGGATTCTGTCCTTCAGCCCATCAAGAGGTCATGTAGGAAACAGAGGGCAGAAAAAGGACAGGGAGGCTCCACAGGCTCCAGTAAAACATTGCTGAAGGGACTCCAGCTACCCAATCACCTTTCCTTGAGACTGAGAAACTGATACCATCCTGAAATCTGTCAGCATTTTACATACTGAAAAGTGAATCCCAAATGGCTTGTAAAGATCTTTCATCCTTGCTCCTCACCCCTCTTGTCCTCTTTCCTCTGAGGCACTTTGGGAGAGAGAAGATTCTAAAAGCTCTTCAAACACAGAAGGATGGTGAGTCCCTTAAGGGTCCCGGCTCTGAGTAAGGTTCTATTTAATATAATTCAGCTGGTTTGCCTGCACAAACACAGAATATGCTCTTTGAATCAGCAGCATATCCTCAATTCTGGCTTTGGGAGACATGGAGTCATGGAAGAGAGGCTGAAGACTTTTCCACTAAGAAGGAAGTGAAAGGGAGTGAAAAAATAAGTGATGATTTTTATTTATGTATAATGTTGAAAATAATTTAAGTGGCACATAAATCACATGAAAATTAGAAAATTCAGATTGTGAATTCAGAAGAGATTATGTTATCTTCACACTGATTAGACTTTTGCAGTGCACCCAATCCCCTCAAATGCAGATAAACCAAAGTACAGACCACCACATTATGTTTTTTTTTCTTTGGTGCATACCTCACTTTCAAGACCAATGAAAAAGTGTGTATCAAAACAGAAAGATTACTCTCTCCAATGCCATATGGAAGTTTTGAAATTTTTGTTTACCGTTTTACTAATTAGATGATTCAACTGTGCTTAGTTAAGTGCTTCAGAAGTTCTGAGTCACCCCTGCACAGTACATGTGTTTACTAATACAGTTGAGCTACATATATTTAGAATCAAGGTTACCCATGTTCAATTTGCATCTTGATTATCATGGGAAGGCTTAAATCATGCTTCAAATGCTCAGAATGCTTTTTTCAGGAACCACAAATCCTGAGCCGTACTCAAAACCTTCACAATATCCCTGAGAACTCGAGAAAAGTCTTCATCAATGACCAAACCAGGCTCAGGTCAGGAGCTGATTGGATTGCTGAAGAGAAATCCAGCAGCTCTAAAGATGCATAACTATGTTTCTTGACTATGACATCTATCTCATGAACCAGGAGTAAGTAATGTAGGGATATCTGTAGAATATGTAACAATTTCACTAAAAAACCCTAAGGAAATTAATAATGACTTAATGGTTTGACTATAGACAATCACAGGGTCCAAGCAGTTACTGAGCAGCAAAAAAGCAGCTGAGCACCACACCCAGACACTGTGGAACAGAGCTTTGGGCAATTGATCCAGGTACAGCTATGAAAGCACCAGTCAACCTCAACTACTGTAATTTTACTGTTTACAAATACTGTGTTTTGCTAATGATGCCAGACTAGCATAAACTCAAAATTAGTAACAATAAATATTTTGATTTAAACTCCCAGGGATCTCATTATTGCTAGAATTGTGACTGGATTATAAATTGAGAACAAAATAAGAAATACAGATTTATTTTAACAGCAGGAAATAAGCCTATTTATCAGGAGAGACCATACATGAAATATTTCCCTTTATGATCTGCCAGTATTTGAGCACAAGGTTTATTTGAATTGCACATTTTGGTGGTTTAAGT
>VYZP01017984.1:31036-42688 GCA_013400635.1 Hypocryptadius cinnamomeus | reverse complement strand
GTTAATTCTATTTCTTAGTAATGCACTTGTTCTTCCTGTATGTCTCATGTCTGTCTGTGCTATAATTATTAATATGGAGGAGACATTTCCTCTGGCTTTGAATGAAAGGAATTGTGATACCTGTACAGTGTACACTTAGACTAATCAGCCCAGCTGTGTCCTGTGAGGTATTTTGGTTGAAGAACCACAACAAAAGCACTCACAGGAATTTTGTGCTGCTGCATTAGTAAGAGTAGAGATCAAAAGGGAGAAGAGTGAGCTGTCCTGTGATCAGCCACTGCAGTCTGTGCTGAGGTTGCTGGGACCTGCACGTGCCAATTAACAGCTCAAAGCTGCTCACATCCTACCTACCTCCCCACTCTTGTACTAAATCTGTTTTCCGAGGATTTTCTAAGGCTTTTTACAATTGTCTTTACATTAATCTGGTGCCTACAGAGTGGAAAAAAAGACTAAAATCAGCCCCTTCAGTTTTAAAAAGTTAAGTGTAACATCTGGTCCTTCTTTACTTACAGAATAATGTGTAGGGGTGAAGTCTTTTCATTTAGAGTAGAATCATGTAAGTTTAACTTTTCATTATGCATACAAACAAAACCCTTATTTTCCCTAAACTTTATATTAGCTCAGATATGTTAAAATCCAACAATTTCCATTGGGACCTCAATAACTAAGAGGAAATTTATATGTTTATATATAATGTTCTCATATAACTGAAACTTAAAATCCAATTCACATAATATTGTGAGATTCATTTCCCCAACCCTTCCACTCCATGGAAGTAATGAATTGCCTGAGATTGACTGATGCTCCACTTAAGGACAGTCCCACTCAATCTTGATAATCATCATATAAGGGACATCAACAAATACCTTTTACCGACAGCATAAAATAAATATAATCCTGTTNGTGGTATCCTTTAGTTTTAGGGAGATGAGATGAAAATGGTGAAAGTCTTAGAAAATCTGTAGCTGCCCCTGATTTCATGTAAATGAATCTCAACACCAAATACAACCTGCCCTAAGCAAGTCTTCCCTGTCTCCACTGTGGCACTTCAAACCTGCTGTGGTGGCAACCCAGGGATCATCTCCATGCCCCACATGAAGACAAAAGGGAATGCCATATCCATTTACCCGAGGAACTTATTTTTTCCACCCTTTTTCATTGTTCTTCAATTTTTTTAACTCTGACTCTAGATACAGTGCATTACTAGAAGAGATCACTACACACTGAAATGAATTTTGCTCCTTATTTCTGTTTGATCCTTTGTTTTTTTCAAGACTGTGTATTTGAATAGAGACCAGCATCTTTATTATTTAGGCCATTTTTTATCACCTCTAGTTCTACAGTCCAGGTAGTTTCCACAGAAAATTATGCCATTACCTCAATGACTTTCCTTGGGTTTTTTTTTCCCTAATGTCTGACATGATTTCCTCTCTTCAGCTTCAATATGCTACTCTCTGCAAATCTTCCTCCTTGCTTTTTGTAAATGATTATCCTCTCATAGAGTCAATAGGTGTCCTCTAGTATCATTCACAACATTTTTACATTCATTTTGGAAGTTCTATTTTCCATGCATAAATAACTAAATGTAACTATTTGCTCATGTTTATGGAAGGGTACAACAGATGCTATTTCCTAGCAATGTCTGCCTAAGTGACTAAGCCCACATATGAAGGAGGCAAACAAGTAAATAACATAATTTATATCAATAATTATTGATAAGAAGCGCAAATGTGCTAATGCATAACATGGTGTTGCATGCTCTTTTAAAAATAATCAGATTAATTTTATCAACGATGTCATTTTTTGAATAACAAGCATATTCAATCACTATAATTTTCCCCTGTGGGTCATCAACTCCACTGTATAATATTCTGGTTAATGAGAAATAATTCTTTCTTTCTTTCTTTCTTTCCCCCTTGTTTAATGGCAAACTGCTCAGAGGTTCTCATTTAACTCCAGATATGGCCTTCTTGGGTTATCTGATGATAATTTCCATCCCCATACTCTTTATGGAGTATATATGACTTTTAGTTTTCCTTTTGAAGAAATACCTCAAAAGAAGATGCAAAAAAAGGCAAGGGCAGAGTTAATTGTAATCTAATACTTATTCTATTCATGCTCAAAGACTGATTCAAAATTCAACACCTCTAAATTTTTCGTTATCCTAATGCTCCATTTTTTACCCTGGCTTTCCCATGAATACACAGAATAGCTCTACAATGAATCTTTGTGATGAGATTTCTCCAGAAGGTTGTTCTTGGCTTCATGGTGCCTCATTGGCTGCACCAGAACACTTCTACCAAACAGTAAAACTCTTCACCACATTAACAGGATGTTTGCAAACTTGGGATTGAAAAATATCACGGTGTTATTTCAAAAAGGATGAATTTACTTCTCTAAATAAGTAGAGCCAAGATCAAGATCAAACCCCTTTCACAATTACAATTTTTCAGTAACTAAAGATAGCTTTTCATCACTGAATCCTTCATACATAATGGCAAGGAAGGAAAAACAAATAGCCTTACTGAAGGAACTATCATCTACCTTTTATTCCATAGGTGAGAAAGAGAGAAATTGGTCTCTTTTCTGTTTCTGTTCATGAACACAATTCTGTTTCTGTAGGTGTACAGATTTGAAAACCTGCACTACAGGAGGAGAGGTTGTACTGGGATAACCAGAGTTTTCTGCAATGTGCCATTTTCTGTAAAACAAAGTAACTGCACCAGGCATTGTTTTACCTCAGCTGCTGCTTCTCAGAAGGTAGAGAAAGAATAGAATAGACAGTTTTGGATGATTGGAAGAGTGCTATAGTGCACTTAGTGATACACAGATGTAACTGTGCCTAACAGCATGAAATTTATCAACATAACATATAAGGAGGGTCTCTGGCCTCTTAAAGTCTCAAACAGCTACATCACAGCTAAAACGGAAGGAATGAGTTTTAGAGCTAATTTTATATATCTAAAAATATTGTAACATTGGTAGATTTCTTAACTTTTGCTTCAGAGTGGATAAAAATTGTGTTCTGATCAAAATATTGAACAAGAAGCCATCACTGATGTTGGAAAGAAAAATGAAACTACTGTTTTTCCATGCATTTTAAAATTTCCAGTATCAAATCATGCTATGATGGAAGGCTACTGAACTTCCAACTCCAAAACCCATGCTATATTTTATATATTGATTTAGATTCGTCACTGGATATTTTTATGCATGGAACATTTCAGAATACATTTCCCCACTATACTGAGAATCTAACTTAGCTGTCAAAATTGAGTCATCCTGAGGTGCTTCACTCAGATTTAGATACCTTAGGAAGAAGGTTTTGAAGATGTGAATTTCCAAATTCCTGTGCACACCCTTTATTGTAAGTTGCTACCAGGACTGAAAACATCAGCCTAGGTATTTGTCCCTAGTTTTTGAAATCTATAATTTATATCTTTTCAATAATGCCTTATTCAATAGTCAAAAGAGTATATCTGCTTCTTACTATACTTGACTTCAAACATTAATTTACTGCTCACAATTTAATCAGATGTGGGATTTTTTTTTAAAGCCATGGTACTCTTATTTCTAGTGTTCAAAGCTGACAAACATAAGAGAGAAATTTGCTGAACTGACACCATGAAAATATAGTATACTGTGTAGAAGGAAAATTGGAAATTCAAGGTTCTTGGTTACAGGCAGGAACAGGCAACACATTCCAAAACAGAAAGGATGCAAAGATTATTTAAATTTCTCGAACCCTTAGTCAAAGAAACTACTCCAATTCTTCCTTTCCTCCACCCCATATTTTCCGTCACTCATGGTTGCTTTCAAAAGCCATACAGATTGCCATTTAACTTTGTGAGGAAATTAATTTCCTTTCTGTCAGGAGTAAGTTTCAACTGGACCAGATGATTCTTTCATGAGACACCTTTAAAGTCTGCATTCAGAAACATATATATGAAGACACAGACATAGGAATTGATACTGATATGCTTAGTTCTCTAAATTGAAATCCAGAGAGTGAGAGAAAATCCTTTCCCTGCATCTCCCTTTATTTTTCATTCTAGTATCTGTTTTAAAAAATCGTAATAGCTATAAAACTCATATAAGAAATCATCATATGCTCAGATTTTCCTTGTAGACATGTACCAGCCTCAGTTTACAGAGTCTCGTTTATTTATTGCCTTCTGTGCTTTATTTACTGTGATAAAGTAGCTGACTGAACTCTACAGTTCCATTAAACAAAGAATAAAGGAACATTTATCTACCCTAGGTCAAGGGTTCACAAGAAAGCAGGCAATAATACTGGTAGATAAAAGTAAAATATTGCTCTTATTTTGTTGTCTATTACTTGACATTGCACACAAAGATTTATAGACCAAGACATTTTAAAATGTGTTAATTAATACTTTTAATCAGAATTTTATCTTTAGCCATTCCTCAAAATCAGTGAAGTCAATTTATTGAGGAGCCTGGCTCACAATTCAAGAGCAGTTGCAGGATGGTAGCCTCCAACCACAGAACAACCTTATGCCTAATTACCTTCCATTTCATCCACAGGAGATGATAGAAGAATTCTTAATGTAATACCCCCTTATATTGCAGTTCATTTGAGAGTGAGTATAGGAAAGCAGTCTGAATTATATTTTGTGGGGTGGGTTGCTCTGTTTTATCTGAAGAGTCTCAAAGGAAAAAAGGATGTCTGAAAGAAGTAAAGCCAACCTTTTCATGCACGGGAAATAACAGATTTGTGTTTGCCCATTTAGAATCTCCATGTTTGTGAACAGTAAGCTTTTAAGACCCAATTTTGGGACCATGTCACAGTAGAACAAATCAAAGAGTGAACACAGAGATGTTTATGAAGACCAGATTTTGTAACAATGTTTTTATCAAGACATAATTGCTATGTGGTTTTATGCCTTTCTCTGGATTCAGCACCAAGAGCAGAAGAAGGCAGATTTTTATCAAATTGTAAAGAAAAAATGTTGAAGAACGAATCCTTACATATCTAAGTAGAAAAAATGATCTTAAAAATTTCTCTGAGACAATCTACTAGGATAGATTGATACTTTCACTTTTAAAAAAACAAATCCTCATGAAAATAGTCATAGATATATGAGGCCTATTTAGGCCTCATTCATCAACTTGTCATTTGTCAGGCCACAGGTTGTATGTTTTTACTTTCTATTCTTTATACACTCAAAGTTTCATTGCCCATTCAGAGGTCTTCTTGAATTGTGAACCATTTTCTTCTTCTTTTGGGTATAAGTGTGAGAAAACCAAGTATGCAAAACACAGGGAAGGCATGGCTTTTGGGAAAAAAAAAAGCCATATATCAGCATAACTTTATGTGTATATATATATATATATATATACACACAGAATTAAAATAAGTATATTATGGAAAAAAAATGATAATGTTTTAGCTGACTTTTTATCTAGCATGTAACATTGAAACTCATAATACAACACACCTCCCAGTCCAGGTCTCAAGCGGTTGTCGTAGCCATCCAGAAGACGATCCAATATTCTGGTGAACACTGTGGTGTTGTCTTTAAGTTCGTCTTGTGATGAGGTTTGTCCATAGCTGAAATACACAACAGTTAACGCTAAAAACAGTAATCCACCAAGCAGCAGTTAGAAAACAGCAATTCCAAAATCCGTTTAATCTCGCTCGTACTGGTTTATGGTCACATAACCTCCTCCGGATAACAAGATTGTAGTGCCTTGTAGAGTTCTTGCATGTTTATATTTTCTCCTTCAATTGTAAGATTTTAAAATCATAAAATAATCAGTGCCTCTCCATAAATGGTGAGCAAATAGAATGCCAGTTCCTTAATGTTTCTCTCATTACTCCTTAATGTTTATAATGTGCTAATATGTGTTTTCCTCAGGAAAATGCTCATTTGTCAACAAAGAGTAATGTGCTTAATTCATAATAGCTATATTTATTTAATTCATAATAGCTATAAACGGTTTGCATACAAAGAAAGATGCAGTAATTTAGAACACTGGCACGTACTGACAAAAATAGATATATCTTCTTTTTAAATACAGAAGTAGATTGAGTGAGTGTACATTTTCATAGATCAAGACATAATTTTGCTTTTATTTCTCATTTTCCTGTAGCAGTCAGATTTGGAGAAATATCTCCATCTTTGCATTTCAAATACGTAACAAAACCATCTGTTGATATGAAAATCTCTTGTGTCTATAAAGCTTCCCTTATAGATCCCTGTGTATATCTCTAACTCAGTCAAAGGTCCTGAAATTTTACTTGAAGAAGGATAGAATTAAAGCTCTTTGAACTCAGCTACCAAAATCTTACTTCCATCAATACAAATCAGAATGAAATCCTTAGGCTAAATGGTTTCTGTCTGCTGTAGATGACACCAGAATCAACCTTTTTCTTAAATCTGAGACCTTTACCTAATACCCTGTCACAGATGATTCCCTTAATCATAGATTACACTTGTCTTAAATCCTAACCCAGCAGCGGTTTTTCATTCATTGCTGGGAAGGCTTCCATTACAAACACGTGGAGTCATCAGGGATAAAAGCAAAAGTGCTGCTTTCCAAAACATCATTTTGTTGCACACATTACTACTGAACTGGAGAAACAGTGCAGCACCAAACAGGATCAGGTAAAGTGACAGAAGTGACTCTTCACTGGCCAGCCTGTTTTCCGTTTAGGGTACGTGGTTCTTGCTGCCCTGCCAGCCCTTCCTGCTCTAACCACCAAAGACCCTCTCAGGAGGAATGTAATGTAGCACAAAAGGATCAGGTTCTGTTAAAATACCTACGAAATGCTTTTTCTGTGAGCTGCACCAGTCAGACACCCTTTGTGTATCCCACGCTTGCGTTCCACTTGGATCAAATACAGAGAGGAGGAGGAAGGATACCCTGTACACAGGTACCCTGGAAATGCTTCCAAGTTTATTTTGCAGCACAGGTTTGAGTATTTAACACTACAAATTTAAATCAGTTTCAGGACTGACATCCACAGAAGTTTGAATAATTTTTTGTTTATTTCCATAGGGTGGGATATTTTAATGCATATAAATCATTATTTCTAATGAAAAGGCATAATACCTAACAGTTTTTTAAAAAATAGTATGAATTTCTTCTAACAATATCATACAACTTCATTTAATTAAAAAATAGGTTTATTTATAAGTATCGACCATGCCTACAATTGAATTTTAAGTCATAGACAATATTTTTTATGCTTCCTCTATGTTACCAAATAACAAGTTCTCCTGCTGTCTCTAGCAAGCATTTTATCTTTTAAAGGATCTTTCCTCATACACCTTCCCCAGAATTTCAACACAGGACCTTTAGTGGATTAAATTTTACATTAACACTCATTGTCAGGAAAAAAGCTGCTCTTCATACATATCTCAAGGATAGCAGAAGGTCATCAGTATTAAGGTGGAAAAAATACAAAACCACTTCAGAAATGTTAATGGGAAATAAATGAGTATGTTTGTGAGAAGGCATCAGGAAGATGGGCTGGAGGCAGTGCAGTTGTGCCCCACTCCCATGTGGAAGTCCCATTTTCAGTGCCCTCACCTGTTCCCACCATCTTAGCCAAGGTAAAAAGCACCGTGAGGTTTAACTGACATGGGCACAACAGGAACATTCTGAACATTGGTGCACGTATGGAGTGAACTGCAACTCCAGAGGGATTGTGATTTTTCATTCCAAACACACATATTAAAATAGTCCTATTGCTGGGCTTTTTTATGATAACAAGAGTGACATGGGAAGACTGTCTTTCTGTATTAGACACTTTATCTAATTTATCAGTTGTTTTTTATCACAAAGCATTACCAGCACTCCAGAGGGAAAGTAAGGTCACTGACAATGACAGAATGGCTTTAAACCCAGATCTACTTCATGTAAGGTGTGCACATTTTGAAGAAAAAATTACTGCATGCAATTGTGTTTTCACATTAAACCCCAGTCTCATAAAAACTGTGCACGGACTCCATCTACAGGTCATTATATTCCTGACACATCATTGGATTTTTAAACTCTGGTCCCATGTGCTTTAATTCTCACATTAAGAATGCACATGCACCCATTACAGCTACAATAAATATATGTTCATATATATATGTGCAAATATCTATAGAATAAATAGGTTTTCACAAAATTCCCTAGCCAGGTCAGATGAAGCACTTCAGGAATACTTCAAATCTTAATATATTTTAAAAATAAAAGGGTTCTTTCCTAAAAGATTTTTTTTATAAAGTAGCTGTTATATGAATCACCCACTCTTTTCTATTTTTTTAAAGGAAATGCTTGTGCAGATGAACCTTTGTCCATTACCACTCCACACATATTTAAAATCTTCAAGGCAGTAAGAAAATAAGTTCCTCTAGAACTGTGAATGCATAAGACACTGTGGAGATCAAGGCACAAACACATCTTTTAGAGATCACTATTGATAATAATATTCTATTGCTTTCTGGTCATTAGGTAACATCATTGACAAACACATTAATGTTTTTTACAATACAAAAATACATCTGAGAGTCTTCTTAAATGTCTTCACTGAATTCTGAATTGCAGGCAGCACTTCAAGCATACTCCAAACTGCTTTACAGTCTTTAGTTAAGCTACTAGTTGTTTGATGAGGTGTTGTATGATGACAAATTTTTCTGAATACTAACATTATTTTTGGATTATGATTTCACCAAATATTCCACAAATACTCAGTGCAGAATGGTCTTTCAAACATAACTGTCATGGGCTTTGAGCTTACAAATTCTTCTTCATGCAAGCAGTCTCCCTTCAGCAGAAGATCTACTTCAGAATTGCAATGCAACTACCAAGTTAGCACACAGTCCTGACTGACAAAGAAGTTAAATTATGCCTCTGCTTGCAGGCACAATAAAGTTACAGAAAGCACTTAAATTAGATTAAAAATAACCCTTTATTACACTTTTTCCCCTTCTGAAGAAACTCATATTTCTGAGTAGTCATTATATAAGAATAGAAAAAAATTGCACAGGTGTTTAAGATGTAGATGAGTTTCAATTTGTTTCAGAAAGCTTTTGCTTATTCTCTTCACCATATCAAACAAAAAAGTTTCATGCAAACGAATTGTAGTTTTCTTTTAAACTTCACTTAGATTTAGGTGGGACTTGAACAGGGATTAACTTCCCCCAATACACTTAGTGGTAGTGCAGCCCATGCAGTATTTGTCTTATGCTGCTACACTAAATTAAAGGCTCATAAAATATGTTGGTGCATTAAAAAATATCTCCCCACCTTCTTTCAGTCAGTGTATTCAGGAGGAGGCTCCAGGCCCAGAGGCAGTCACAAAGCACCAGGAATCTCTTCATGGTGGACTCTGGAACTAGAAGGAAAATAACCATTAACATCCCCCACATTAAAACAGGTATTAGGGGGAAAAAATCTGACATTGGAAACTTCTGCAGAATAATTTGATGTCAGGCAATGACCTCACAACAGTAGAGCTGATGCCATTCTGAATAAGGGTGCATGGCCTTGGCTGCTCTCCTGTTTACCTTCTGCTTTTAGACCCACAGACTGAGGATGGAGTTTATTTCATGGTAAAGGTGTATTCTTTATGAATTACTCTTGAACTTTAGCAAAAACACTTGCAAGTAAGAGCTGCTGTCCCCAAACTCTGTGGCAATTCTTACTGTTTCCCCCTGGGTTGAAGATGTGTCAAGGCACCTCCACTGCATTTCCAGATAACCAAGTGTAATTGCTTTTTTTGTTTGACTTGAACCAGCCTGAGCCCTTCCAAACCTCTGGGAAGGTGTCAGAGTGTGGTAGTGTGACTGAGGAGAGTGGTGCTTTCCTCCCAACCACTGCTCTGCTTTGATGTGATGGAAGGAACTTTCTCCTAGAGATCAATCCTCGTCCCTGAAATACAGCATCAGAAAAGGACTAAAATGAGCAGATTCTAACTCTATGATCTGCTGCTACATAGGCACACTTTAGGGCTAAAGGGCACAATTCATAATGAAACCATGTGCTGACAACCTACACACTATCTCCTAAATCTCTACCAGTCTCTGAATGCTGCTAGGAAATGTTTCTGCATTAGCAGCCTTCTCCTCCTCTCCAAACATCTCCTGTACTCTCTCCAGACTTCACTGAGTTACTCTCAGTTTATCTTTGAGCAAAAAGTAACAACTCAGAAAGTTTCTTCTGCTTTCTAATAAACTATAAAATAAAAAGTCAGCTGATATTTGTGGCATCAGTGCTGCAGATTCAACTAATTGCCCAGGAGAGGTTGCAGGTCCCTTTACATATCAATTCAAAGTGTGCTGGAATACAGTCGATTTTAGGATTCATTACATAAATAAGGTTAACAAATACGAAGCCTCTGTTTTCCCCCAGCAGTGAACTGGAGGGGTTTTTACGTGCCTGAGAAAATGAAGCACTGTACATAGAAATGTTGTTGTAGCTTTAAATAAAGCTCCCCCGATTCACTGCACACTCTCAGGGACAATTTAAATCAATAAAATACCGTTACAAAGCGGTATGTAAGCAATTAGATATAATTAATGCGTTTATAGCCAAATGATCGGCAGATATGCATTGGATGGGGCTGAGCTAATCTAACTGGATAGGAAGGAGCTGGCTGTGGAGGAAAGTGTGGATAAAGATCTTCAGGGACGACGCTGCATCCTAACTTGCCCCGTAATCAGCCCCTTTACAAAGGGAAAGACAACATCTGTGGCTTCAAAAATCACCTTCTCCCGGTCCTGCCAACTTCTGCCTTTGCAAAAGGCTCCTCGAGATGAAGAACGGAAAGTGAATTATTCGGAACTATTTTGATCTGTTGAGCTCCACGCTCGCTCCCCTTCTCCCAACACCACCCCCTGCTTCGATAAACCCATCCAGGCACAATAAATCCCGAAGAAGGAAAGTTTCTTGCAGCTGGAAAAAGCAAATGTTAATTAAGGCTTTGAATGAGCGTTAAAGCCCAGCAGCCCCCGGCCTCCCCTACCCGCACCGCCTGAGAAACCAGCGCCGGTTCTCCCATTCAAAATGGGAGCAAGAGCCACGCTTCTGGGAGCGTTTCAGCAGCGCCCACTGGAAAAAAAAAAAAAGGGGGGGGGGCGACTAAAAACAAAATCGGGGGTAAAAGGGGGGCATTTTGATGCATTTTGACTCACTGTGAGAGATTTGCTCCTCTCGGAGGCTTAAATCGAGACTTGTTTTCCTCCCGGCATTTCAACTTTGCATCCCCCGGCCCGGAGCATCCACCCCTCCCACCGCGCCCGCGGGAGGGAAAAACCCAAACCCAAAACCCTTCTGCGAGGGACCGGCGGAAATCAGTCCGCGCTAAAAAATAAATAAATAAGATAATTGACAATGCCCATCGATCGCTGCGGATTTTCAAGCTGGAGGGATAGAGATAAAAAATCACCCCGATCCGGCGGTACCTGCGGANAAAAATCACCCCGATCCGGCGGTACCGGCGGACAGAGAGGAGAGGAGCCGCCCGCGCGCCGGGACGCGGTGCCCGCAGCCGGGAGCGCCCGGAGGGGCGCGGGCGTGTGTCCGTGTGTGTCCGTGTGTCCGTGTGTGCCCGCGTGTGCCCGGGGGTGCGAGCCAGCAGCCGCCCTTACCGGAGCCCTCGGGCGCGGGTCCGCGGCGCCGCTGCCCGGCGCT
>VYZP01017984.1:17938-30948 GCA_013400635.1 Hypocryptadius cinnamomeus | reverse complement strand
CCGGGTGCCCGCCCGCCGGCGCGGAGGCTGCGCGGCTCCGGCTCCGCCGCTCACTCCGCCTCGGCCATCGCCGCCGCTGCTCCGCTCCTCCGGGCTCAGCACCCAAATTTCTCTTCCCAATATTCCGACCGCCGCTATACAACAAAAGCTTTCTCTTTACCAAGACAGTAGTAATACGTCCCAGGGTAAACCGGATGTGAAATAGGCTGTGACTTCATGCCAGAGAGATTTTATTTTAGAAAGGAAGGTGGTACCAAGCTCTCATCTAGAGACCAATCCGCCCATTTTTTATATGCAGCACAATTTAACTTCCAGTGCTCTCGCCCTAATCCCTTTCTCTCTGGCTGCAGACTCAAATCCTTCTACAATCTGCAGCATTATTATTACTGGGGGGGAGGCTGCGTGGCCGGGGGAGGCTGCGCTGAGCATCTTTAGACACTCGCAGTTTACAAAACAGTCTATTTTAAGGGTCGTACATTAAAAATATAACCGATCTGCGTTAGCGTTCAACCTTTTATCGAATATTTAGTCGCGGCGTAAATATGAATGAAGGCTGGCCAGGGTGTAGAGGATGCAGCACTACGCGCTGTGCCCATAGACTGTATGTACCTATAGGGACCAGGCGGCAGACCACGGTGTAAGCAGACGGGGACAGAGATGCTGTGCAATACTAATTAAACGCAGGTAACACGCATTTTGGGCGAGCCCCGTAGGAGATCGGCAGCAGGAGCAGGCGCCTCTCCCCCACTTCCACACGCCTTTAGCCGGCAGGTACCGCGTTCGCCCGGCGCGGTCCCGGGGCTCGGCCGAGGGCTGTGCTCGGGGGCTGCCAGCCCCTGCCCACTGTCCCGCTGTCCCTCGGGGCCCCGCCGGCACCGGAGCCGGGACATTCCCGGCCCCGGCAGAGCCCGCGGAGCGCCCGGCTCGGTCCCGCGGCGGGGGGAGCTCCGGCCCTGCCCTGCCCTGCCCTGCCCTGCCCTGCCCTGCCCCGCCCCACCCGCGGGGACCGAGGGGCACAGTCCTGCCCCACACCAACGTCACTTTAACCCCCATCCAGACCTCCTCCCCTCAAATGGAAACGAGCTGGGCGAGCCCGGCGGGCGCCGGCACTTGTGCGGAGAAACAAGGAGAAAGTTGGATGCATCAGGTCCGGGGAGGTGTCGGTGTGCGGGGAACGCAGGCAGCGCTCACCTGCCCAGCACAGGCTATCGTGCCTTTAGCCCGAGGCGCCTTTCACCAGCTCCAAGCCTTCTGCAGAGGTATCAGACACTGCTGCCACGAGCACAGCGTGGTCAGCTGTCCTTGCTCTGGTTAATGCAAAGATGAAAATGAAGTCCTTCGTCAACAGTAGCTCTTCCTTATAAAGCACTACCAGCATCTCTGGGGTGAAAAAAAATTTTTCTTATATCATATGCACCTACTGGATTTGAAATACCATCTGCTTTCCCTCTTCTCCTTTCAACGCCATCACTGATTCAGTTTCTCTTCCTTCCTATGATGCTGCTCCAAGGAAGATCAAAATCCATATATCTTGTCAGAGATAACCTGAACTGATATCTTACGTTACAGTTAAGCTATCTGTTGCAAGCTTTATCCAGATTTTTAAATGAAATATTGCACATTCTGTGCATCCTCATGCAATGTGTAATCTGTTTGTAACAGCACAAGAAGGTTTTGATTTGACCCAAGAAACCAATGACATTCATAGCTAAGGCTGGCAATAACTTCCAAGGTGGCAGTCATTTTGGATAAGTGCCTGATATAACAGTCCAAACACTGCAATGATTTCCCTAAGCACAAGGAAAACTGAAATTTTGTTTATCAAAGTCCCCTGGTGCACCAAGTTACCCAGTCATTATGATCAGCACTGAATAGCCACAGGTTATTTTAAAAGCTTGCAATGGACTTTGTGCTTAGTTTCTTGGCATTTCCAATGTGGTTCATCTCATTTTGATTCAAGGCTGTTAGCAGTGCACAGAAAAGTAGGGAACAGAAAAACCTACCCACTTCCCAAGGAAATGATAAGTAGCAACTTTTCAAATCACTATTGCATAGACGCTGTCTTAGTGGCTAGAGGGATTTTTTTCAGATATGCGACGTTTTCACCTTCATTTGCTCTTAGCTAACACAATTTACTGTTTTTGTTCTTCCAATGAAACACGAGAGAGCTTTGCTTAAGCAACAAGTAAACAAAGGTAAACTCAGCTGAGTTTACAAAAACAACAGAATGGATTTTTATTGAAGTACATGGAAATTTTGTGGCTGTAAAACCACTGAGATCCCTTCCCCTGCCAATAAGACATTAACTGCATTCTTAGAATGACTTCAAACTATTTTTTTTGATGAATAATATATATTTACAAAAATAATTAAATATTCAACATAGCTTTGATATTTCATTTTGTCCTTAATTACTCATGAACAAAAAGGTTGCAAGTATATTTGCTCTTTGTTTGCCATCGGTAGCTGGACAGAAAGATGGGCTGAAAGATGGGTGACTGAATGGACAGAGGTTCATGTACCTCTGTGCACTAAAACCTGGGCAACTGGAAAGCTGAAGCAGTTTCAGAGCCCAAGAGACATAGCCTTGCATCCTCTAGTTTTCTTATTTTAGTTAGTATAGAAACAATTTTAATTAGTATATAAACAATGGCAACTGGTTTTAGTTTACTAAAGTGTCAAGGGTTACTCATGTTCTTTGCCTTTTTGCCTCCATGGTCACAATTGTTGTGTGCCAAAGGATTATATGTTTTCCTGAGTTCTTACTGGGTGAAAATATTGACCTAAAATTGGAAGTTGCTCATTCTCTCTCTAATTCGCATCTGCTCAGAAAGTAGGACAAAACTATTTTTCTTCCATGGCTGAGATTCCTGTCCATCAGTGCTCACATGTAACCCAGATTTTATCTTTTCCTTTCAAAAGCTGTTATCGCAGTTATCATGTCATTCCATAGTAAACGCTAAAAATATTTGGGTGTAATCAAACAAATAGGCTGTTTTATGGCTTGTGTTATCAAAACAACTGCTTAAAAAAAATAAAAGAAAATACAAATTGTTTTTACCAGCAAAAGTGCTCTTTTGAAGGAAAAAAGCTAAGTGTCTTGCAATTCTTACCTTTTTCCTTTTCCATCTGAATTCCACTGACCTAATCCAAACACAACTAGGGGAAATGCATTTATCAAATAAGTCCATCTGTGGATTTCAGGCACCTAACTTAAGAGAATATCTTTGAAAATCTCAAGCTATATATAGGAATGTGCACAGTACCAGTGAGTCTCATGGTCATATGATTTCATTCCTGAACAAATGGTTCAAATGAGAAAGGAAAGATGCCTTTGAACACACGTCTCCAGGTAACTCAGTATTAGGTGATGTGCATCTCTGCAGTTTTACAGTCACATTTGGAAAAGGAAGATGTCAGGCAGATGTGTTTTTTTCAAGCCAGCTTTATGACTCCATAAAGTTTTGAAAAAGAGTTTATGTCTTTCATGTTACACAGGGGTATAGAACTATATCCTTTATAAACAATATTATTAAATAGAAACAGCCAAAGTGAGCCTGGCACAGCTCTGTGCAATGCTTTGAACCCTGATGTTAGTGCAGGTGATTAGTAGCAGTGAAGTTAAATCAATTGAATCCTAATTTGGTAAAATATATTTATTAAATGATGGATTAAAATTGACATAAAGATTTTCAGCATAGTTAGAACTATTTTTGCTTTTAAATTTCTAGTAAGCACTTTTTGAAGTCTGGCCTATTCCTTTGGTATATATTCATATACATATATATAGTATTTAAATAGGTCACCTGGAAAGAATATATTTTTTCAGTCTTGTGGTTTTTATCATATTTTGCTTTGTGTAGGCAAAATATACATATGTTTTATTTTAGTTTAGGGATATATAAAACAACTAAAATTCCATAGCAGAACGCTTTGACACAATGTGTCCTGAATAGCCAGGGGATTTGAATAAAGCAAATGAAACTCAGAGATTTACTGGCATACAGCAGATCAGATGAAGAATTAAAACAGAAAGACCATCTGCTCCAAAGCTTTGAGCTCTGTTATTTACAAGTCCTGATCGTGTGATTAAATGGAAATATTTTGTAAAATATATGACTCCAATTTGATTCTATTTTAATGTGTTTCAGTAATATATCAAAAGCACAGTTGTTAACCTTTTAGTAGACATAAAAAAATTCAGTGGCTTAATTTTTTTCCCCCTTTAATTTATAGCCACAGTAAAGAAAATAGGACATACACTTGTCACTTGGTGGTAGATTTTTGTTTTGTTTTGTTTTTGTAAAAGGCAAGTGATGATATATTAAAAAGTTCATTCTTTTTATGCCTCTTTCGTTTTAAAATAAGGTTTTATTCATCATCTCTTTTCAAAAAATTAGTAGATAGAGAAAAAAGAGTAGAAACTTTCAGGGAAATGCAACTGAGACTCTTCATCAAAACAAGTTGCACTCTTTTCAAAGTGTCAGTCTCACTTACAATGTCCATTAAAGACGTTCCTTTCTAGAACTGTGTGAAAATTGGAAGTAGCACTTCTTTGAACCCATTATCTATTAAAAATGGAATAAAGAGAAAAAATAGCTGATGCCCAGAAACTTAGAGATGATGATTGTCTCTTGAGTTTTATAGTCTTTGAGTACAGTATTTCAAACAGAAAACCCAGTTGCTGACAACTTTCTCAGATTTTCTAATCCACAGAGGCAACAATTAATTATGCCTTGCCATGCTGTTGCCAAACATCACCACAAAGTTTAATCTGTAAAGCCAAAAGTGGAGGATTCTTCCCTAAATAATAATAGGATTTCTTGTTTGATATCAGTAAGGAAGAAGAGAAAATTAATCTATTTTCTAAGAAACCCATTGTGGAATTTACAAAAAAACACCAAAAAGAACAAAGGTCACAACTGGGAGCTTTTGGGGATTACAGGAGACTTGTAAATGCAGCGGTGATCATTGATGAGATCTTTGTCAGGAGGCTTTTCCTCCAGCAGCTGGATTTATCTGCAGTGGAATACATCACCATATGGGGTTATCTCCTACACTCACTCTCACTGCTGCTGCCGAGGTGAATTCTTGACTGGAGATCTGCAGTCCCCTGGAGCTTTCACAGCACAAGATCAGCTGGCCTTAAACAGCAAGACAGCTCTCCCCACAGAAAGTGAGGTTTGGACTCCTGGCATCATGGTGTATCAGTTATACTTCAAAAATAAGTAAATAGTTTTGTGGCTTACTATCCTTCCTGCTCTGCAGATGGAAGAAAAGATTTGTTTAGGACTCAGATCTCAGAATGATGACTTGCAGTTTGATATACGTAATGACAGTTCATGTTCCTATGGACCAAGAAACTCATCTGTATCTTCGTAGTTTCTTAAATAACAATATTGATGTTTCCTGAAGTTGGATAAGACAAAAATCTGTGAAAGGAGAAGTTCTAGATTACTCAAAATTCTTGAATGCCTACACTTCTTCAAAAAAATTATCAAACCATGCAATGTTTAGTGCATTAAGAGGCCCTTGATACTGATTATTTGAGGATAAGGAAAATTAGGTGACTATTAAAGGAATAGGAGTAAATTGAAATAAATATTTACAGAAATAAGAAACAATCAAATATATTTTTAAAAACTTAACAAAAAATCATTAAGAAAAACTTCAGTTCACCTGTCCTCCTATAAATACTTTGCCTTTGATTGAACTAAAAGATGTAGAGTCAGAATATCTCAATCTATATTCAGATAGATGCTTAAAACATGTTTAAATCCATCGCTTTTCAGCCAAATCCACTTAAGGCCATGGGTCATAAATATTCTCAAACTTAAATGTGTCCCTGTAGGCTGAATTTTGCTGCTTTTCTGCTTTGCAAGCCAAATACCCTGCTGATTTCTCAGGTGACCTTAGGCACATTTACCTTCTCTCCCTGTCTCTGTGCCTTTATCTGGACTGAGAAGGGTGCAGCTTGTGAAGTTCAATTACCCATTTAAATGCCTGTAGATTTCAGGGGGTGCGGTGCTAAGCTGGAGCTTCCCTGCAAAAATGAAGTCACAGAAGTTTGTGGAGCAGAGGTGAGGCACACATTGCCTTGCCAGCTGCTGGAGCCCTCCCCAGCTAGGGGCACAGTGCTCGACTCCCCCGTTCCTCCTGCTCCAGCACCTTCCTCTCTTCCTACAGATGCTGACCAGGAGATTCCTAAGAAGAATTTGTCTTCCAGCTGGGAGCACCATACACTCCCTGACTGCTGGTGAGACTGCATGGAGCTCTGCTTGCACACCTGCAGTGCCCTGGCAGAGCTGCCCTGCCTGCACCGTCCTGCTCCAGAGGTCCAGGGCTGCTGTAGAAATAGCCACATGAATATTGCAGTGATATTCACATTGTCAAATTTAATTTTTGCATGACCTGCTTAGTGCTAAAAAGTATAGTGAGCGATAGCAAATGGAGATGGGGAATACACTGGGGCAATCATTAACAAAGGGATGTAATTATATGATTTTTAGCTTAGCTTTTGCATTCATCTCTTTTATAGTCCTTGTCCAAAAGACAAATCTTCTTCATTTTCCTCTTATTTTAAAATTATTTATGTTTAGCTTTATATGTACTGAAATTACATGGTCAAAACCTGTGTAATTTTCCCAGAACAGCTGTGCTGGGAAATTGAAGCTCCAGGTGTTAGTGGCAGGCATTTACAGGCAATAGAAGAGCAGAGTATGGTAGATGGAAGCCTTTCTTCTGCCCAGGGATCCTTGTTTCAACTCATTTTCCTTCTAAGGTGGGTTTCTCCTGATTTATTTTCTGGTTTGTGTTGCTTGTTTTTTGCTGTTACAGATTAAATAATTATTTGTATGTTTTGAATTTCCTTGCAGAGCCACTGGTGTTAGGCAGAACTTAAATTTTGATGTTAGCTAGAGAACTGCTTGATGAACTTTTAATTTTTTTTTTCTTGTTCATTGAACCATGCTGATTTAACTACAATTTCTATTCCATCTATTTAATTAATAGAAAAATACCTCACAGTTGTTATATTTATATGGCAAGTTTTTCAACACCAACTCTGCATTTGCAATAGTTTGCATGGATGCTTATATTATACTGGGAAATGATTGTTTTCATCCAGAAGCAGACAAAATAATCACTGGGCTATAGAGTCAAACCCCCAAACATTTGAAAATCAATATTTTTTGGACATTACTAATGAATGTAAATATTAGTTGGAATTGAAACTGTTTTATAATCTAATTCTGCCCTTTATTCTAAGGGAGAGCTCTACCAATACAATTTCTGAAGGTCTCTGATAATCCAAGATGATCCAAGTGATATTTTTGAATGCAACCAAACAGTTTTTTTACTGTTGAACAGTATCAACTGTGTTGTAGGTGTAAGGATTAGCTGCCCAGAACCTGTACCCAGCCCAGCTGAGCTGAGTTCAGCTGGGTTGTTACAGCTTGGTCTGGTCCTTGCCCACCACTCTGTTCAAACAAACTGGGAACTGATATAAGCAGGGAGGCCTGCCCAGGTAATATGTGAAATGAACCAAGTTGATATGACGCCATATTCAGCATCCATAATCTTTACTTGCTGCTTTCATAAAAACTCTTAATATTTACCAAGTCTTTGCTGCAGGGATATTGGTGTGCATTTTTACCTCTTTCGAGATTTCATGTCCCAGTATTAATTTGGTTTTGATTTAGAACTTAAACTGTTGCTTATGAAAATTAGCAAATGTGTCTGCATAGAAACTGATCCTCCTAGGTCAGTATTGGTTCCTTAGAAAGGATTATTGAGCCTTTTCTTTTGTTGCTGCTGGCAATCAAGAGCAAAACAATCAAAATTTGAGGAATATTTGGGATAACAGTTCCTGTTATGACTGGGAGGGAAGCCACTCTTTCACTTGTGTTCTGCTGTGGGGAAAAGAGGTCTGTATTTTTGAGAGTAACTTGCTGGCATGGTTATGGAACCATCCTCTTGATTGTTATGGTCTACTCTTAGCAAAGAGAACAAGACTGCACAGGCTTTGGACAACACAAAGTTATTATTAGCAATATTTCAGAGACTGACAAAAAAGTTATCATGACTTTCTCATTTTGTGGTAAGGTAACCACTAAAGCAGTTCATTTTCAAAGTAAAACTGTTTTTCAGGTTATTAAAGGCAGGGTACATCTCACCCATCTTCAGCTGTGACTAATTAGATTAAAAGCTTCACGTAGACACCATTTGTAATTGACAAAAAATGAGATCTACCCTCATGATACCAATAAACATTTAGCCAAAACTTAGTTTCATAAATGTAAGAAAAGTCTGGGAAGTCAGACCTATAAAATATTGCTTCTGTTTTGTAGCAGATTTGGTGAGTTCTGCTTTCCACACTTTTTAAATTTGTATCTCATCAATTGAGAGTTTGAGGACAAATCTGCAATACAACAATATTTTGATACTGAGCAATGTGTGATGCCACAACAATACCCTCTGTTTTTTCAGGACAAAGCCCCAAGCCATATTGGTGTACAGGATCTCTTGTCAAGAGTGGAAATATATTCCTCCTTGCAAAGTCATTCACTAACATATGTAATTCAAAAAATAATTTGAGACACCTAAGTGTTGAAATTACTTGAGACTGCATCATACAACAATCTGCAAGTGACACTTGCCTTACCAAAATTCTGTGACAAAACCTTCAGCTACTCTGTGATGGTGTCACGAATTTCTCTGATCAGCCGGGGATGCCAGCAGCCCTGTGACTGCAAAACTGGTGGTATTTTCTTTAGTATGCAGAGTGGTTTGCTTTAGTAACTAAAATATATCAAAGTATGCTTTGCCTTGGATGCTGAAAAAGGAGACTAGGGGTCATTTTCTGGAGACAGTGATACAAACTTATCAAATGGGACAGCAAACCAGCACGTGCCTGTAAATAAAACTGATCAGTGAACAGAAATGGAGTTACTCCAATCTCCTAATGCTTGATATTTGACAGATAGCAACCAGAAAGGGCTCAGCCTTGGACTGCTCCTCTCCCCGGAAACAAAACAGAACAGAGAAGCTAAGGAAGTCTGCTAAAGGCAAAAAGTTCACTATCACAAAACATCTGCTGTAAAATATATGTTCTGTCAAAATGGCAAAATTTTGTTGTAATTTAGGAGAATCAGCCAGAAGGTGCATAAGGAAACAATTCTGCCTAAAATTTATATTTTTTTACCAATTTTTTCTTCAAAGAACAGAATATGTACTCTTCCCACTTTTAGCCCCATGGTTTTTCTGTGAACTTTTTGTTGTTTTATCTTTTTGTTGATCTTGAAATTAAGTAACATAAAAAAAAAGTATCAGTCATCCAAGCAACTTAGGCATTTTCCCCTAGTTTTGAAACATGTGCTCATCAAGCATAATCATTTCTATGGTCTTAAGTTAAAACTCCTTTGCCATTAATATATTGCTGTAGAAACATACAGGGAGCAGGTAACAGATTGTAGGTCAGATTTTTCCATTAGAGCTCAAAGGTTTTTTCTAGGTAGAAGAGCAAGAATACACATATTTTAGAAGCTCTTACAATCTAATGTAAGAATTAATTCACATTCATCTAATGTGATGGAAAATAATTAAGATCAGAATATGCTTTAAAGATAGCCTTTTTTATCAATCCCTTATGTAAATGAGGGTTGATGTTAGTGTTCTATTTGTATCTTGTGGCTTTTTGAAGCAAATGTGGCTGTTCCTATTCCCTGCAGTTTGGCTCACATTAGGGAGGAGTCTCAGAACATGAAAATTCAAATCATTGCAAATTGAACATAATCAGATGATGGTCTCCAGGTGTGTATCTGATATGGTCCAGTAGTAATGCATGTTTAGCCTACAGGGCCAGACTAGAAGAACCCTCTCAAAATTCATAAAGGTTGGGTGATGATCCACAGCATCAGCTGTTTTGCTTTGATGCCTCCATTTACTGGGTTATGTACACGTCAATGCAAAGGCAGCCTGCGATCTTTAGATATTCATCATAAATTTTATCTTACATTAATTCACTTTACCTTTTGCCATGTGTTTGAGGCTGATGTTATAAATTTTAGGCATGCCAATTTCCACATCCCCAACACTCAGAATTCTTTCAGGGGGCAGATCTGTATGTATCTGTTTATGGTTATGGCAGCCAAGAGTTTCTCTGATTTATAATGTTGCCTCCCTTCTTCCAAGATCCTATGGAATTCTGCCTTTGTCTTTTTCTGGGTTTTTTTTTTTTGGTTTTTTTCCTTCTCGTCTCTGCAAGAATAGGCCTTGGCTGTGTAGAATAGCCAGTGTTTCCTGCATCATCAGATTTGCTTATTGTCTTGCAAAGGATTTTCAGTGGGATCCTAGTACCAGGCCCATTTTTCCTTCCCTGCTGTATGCTGCCATTTTTATGTGTATTATTAGGAGAAATGAGGTCAATCATGCAGATTAATTGAGCAAGTACAGTTGAGCACTTTGGGCAAGACTCCTTTAATTTCTTGGGGTTAGATTATTTTTAGATATCAAAAAGTACCTTTTACAAACTCAGACTGCCTGGAAAATTATTTAAACCAGCAAAGTGAAATACTCAGAATGGTTGGCTCATCCTCTCCAGCAAGTCAAGGAATTTAGAGCCATGTAGCCCATCCTGCACCTCCCTCCCATTTCCCTTGAGAGAGACCTGCCAGTTCCCTCTGTCCCAGCAGGACTATGGAGAGCCTGATGTGGAGTCGTGGGGGGTGACTGGAAGGAGCCAGGATCAATATCTCCACTCATCATCATTGTGTCAGTAGCTAATGAGAATCTGGGTATATATTCAACAGCAGCATAAAGAAATACAGCTTCAACACTATAGGGTATTATTAGGAATAAAATACAAAGCAAGGAAACCTGAGACTTGACCTCCACAAGATTTTATAGAGCAATATGCTGCAAAGAGGAGATGCCTCACCAACTCCTTATCATACATTTGAAACCTTATCAAAGCAAACAGTCTTAGATTGACACAAAGCTCAATGGGACATTTCAATTTGTAATATGGCAGGAGGGGTTTTATGTATAAATTTTTTTTAACTGTACCTTCTAGACTATTTACTGTATGTGGGTGCACTTAGGAAAAAATATTTACTAATACCAAGTCAGTGTAAAATAGCAAGTGCCAAAAGCACAAGATTAGAAGCCTAGTTTTGAGAGGTCTTCAGTGAAGAAACACAGGTTATATGGTTGCACAACTCTAAACCTCTTGTATTTCTTTTGTAAGTTTTGGTTTATACAAAATTAGAAAAAGCATGTAAATTAAATATAATGGCTATTATATAGTGAACAATATTGCTTTCAACAATGAAAGGAAAAAAAAATCTCTTTGGGAAAATGTGTGCTAAAATTGGATTATAACTTAAAATATTATTTACCAAAATAGATTTTTACTGAGTTCTAAAGAGAGACAGTTTTTATAATTAAGGTGAATGGATGCATTTGTTTCAGTATGCCAAGTTAATACCTTCAGAGCAGCTTCTTTGACAGAAAAGCTTTTTAAAGACCACTGCAATGAAGAATGACTGACAATATGAGCAGCACAGAAGGGACCTCATTAGTTTTTTACAGCAGGAAGAAATTGGAAAGCTAAAGCTCTCAGAGGGCAAGAGTCAGCCAATGTAACAAGGAAGTCCTTATCAGATTGTGTCTGTTCATTTACTACATAGCAACCACTGCAGTTTAAATTCAAGTGAGAGGTGTCTGAAGGTACTGTAGAGAAATGTGAATATGTTTGTGAGATGTCCAATCCTCACAAAATTATCTATTAAAGAATTCAATGTAAAAATGCAAAGATGCAGACAGCTGTCCTGATAATGAGTAAGAAGCAAATACTTTTTGACTATAAGGCGTCCTTGTTTGATGGCAATGGTGACATCATGATAAGAATTAAATATCAATATCAGATGCTCTTATGTCACTCACACAGTAGGAATAACTTGGAAGGCTTTTAAATGCTGTAGTTTGGAAGCTGTGCTTTACAGTAGGAGTGAAACTATAAAGCAGTAGCAAGGATTCAGAACTGAACAGGCATTTCAGGTAATTCTACTCAATTGGTATTAAAATTTAGCAAAATTAAAAAAAAGGAAGCAAATCACTGCAGAACAAAACTTATGTTGAAGCTCTTTAAATTTGCTGGAAAATATGCTGGATTCTTCCATTATTATAACCACATAAGAGAGTTTTTCCGGTGAAGTGATGGGGACAGGCAATTCATAGAACTGCACAACAGGCAAGCTCCCTTCAACTTGTCTTAACACAGATTTACTGCTGTGGAAGAAGAAACATTAAAGCAATGAAAACTATAATCTTTAAAAGATCCTGAAGGGTGAATTGTCATCCTTTTCCTCTCTGACCTTCAAATATAGTATCTACATGTATTCTCTACTCCTTGATAATTCTATCAGACTATTGTAGTGTAGAACAGTCCCATACAAAAGAGGTGGCTTATGCCCTACCAGCACTGATAGAAAGCTTTATTTCAGTTTTTCTTGCCTCACCACCAGGCAGCCTTGGTCCCAGCATGGCCTGTGCAGAAGCATTTCTGTTTCAGCAAGGGAGCAGGACTTTATACCCCTGAGCTGGTCACAACAACTGCAAAAACAACCTGTGACACCTGAGAGTGTTCATGCATTGACATTCATGTTTCAAGTGTGCAGTCATGAGACACAAACTTGGTAAGTGAAGGAAATTTAGTAGTAAAAAGTATAGCAAGAAAAATAAAGACAAGGTTTGCACAGAAAAGAATCAGCAGAGGTGTAGCAACACAGTAGGAGAAGCAAGATGTGAAACAAACTCCTGATGCAGCTACTGCTCCTTTGAAAATATGAGATAACACATGTGCTTCTGAATTAAGCTGAGAGTAAATCTAGCCAGGAAAACACCTTATGGCTCTTGCTGTAACAAAATGTGGAGAATTGAAAGTCAAAGCTATGAAACACTGTCAAATTTGTATTGAAAAAAAATATTGCAGCACTATTAATGGGTCTGTC